>CM021771.1:4236793-4462949 GCA_011076525.1 Nettapus auritus | reverse complement strand
CCCCCCCCCCCCCCCCCCCCCCCCCCCCCCCCCCCCCCCAAGACAAATGTTACTAATGTTGAGAGAGATAAAAGAAGTTTAATAGTTTAATCTTGGACATTCTTAATCCCACTGAACCTTCTTAAGAGAAGCTTTCTGCGATCACAGAGAAAGATGTCTGGGGACTGGCAGAAATTGAGAGAGAGGTGCCAGGGAGAAGCGCATGGAGGCTGAAGAACACACAGTTTACAGAAGATACAGGGAGAAGATTCCTTGATGCCACCAAGATGATGATCCTGGAAACAGTGAAGTGTAGTGAAGCAGATTTTGTTTGTTAAAAATCTTCATTATTTAAAAAGTGAGCGTGGAATTACTGAAATATTGGACGCTCATATCAAAAACACTGGTAGGAAAAGTCATTGATGAAGTCATTTAGAAGAGAGAGACCGGGTAGTTACCAAAGTCAGTGAGAGATCTCTTGCTAAAATCCCTAGGGCCAGGTCAGACTTGGGGAGAGAAAAGGAGGGGAACAGAAAGCAAATAAAAAGGATGCCGATTAGGAGAGACTCCCTAGGTACAACAGGGACATTGTCACATGTATAAATCAATAAATCAATATTAGCGGCTCCCTTATCTCTGAAGGGAGCAGTTAGTTTTCTCTGCTCAAACCATGCTGTCTTGCCTAGTCAAGATTTCTTTGAACATCTTTTGGTAAGCTTTCAGGTTCTGCAGTATAGATTTATTTTAAAAAAAAAAAAAAAAGCTTCTGGTACTGTTCATGGTTTTTCTTAACATCTGTGGTACGAAATTAAAGATCTATACTGAATTATTGTCCCTGTTCCCATGCATATTCCAAATAGCAAACTGCTATTGCTATTATCAGTTGGACATTTTAAAACCACATTATTCTTTCATAGTCGGGAAAATATTTTAGTGACTAAGTGTGGTTGTCTACACTAGGGAACACCTCATTCGTTCTGTCAGATAGTCCCTTTCTGGCAGTGAAAAAGACTGCAAATGCTTCCATATCCCACATGGGTATATGGCTAGCTCTTCTGTTTTCCAGTAGCTCTTTGGGGAATTCAGTTTCTTGCTTCAGACTTTCCCATTTGATGTAATGGGTTGTCTGCAGTTAGGTAACTATGTTGTAGGTTTATTATTAAAATAAACACAGTTTTCCAGTGGTTCTTGAAAGCACCTTAGAATTCCACAGCTACCGTAGGGGCTGTATTCTCCAAACAAAAGATAAAACAATGAAACCAGAAGAACCGTAGTGGGGAAACATAGATTTAAGCATTTGAGGAGGTTTGAGTTATTTCACTCTTGTGGGTTTTTGCAGCATGGACATTGCAGCATTTTATCTGAAACTGAAATTGTACGCTTGCATTTGAATGCTCAGCTACGTCAATCTATGCTGGGAGTTCTTTAAGTTGTTATCTTAGGGATTGTCTTGTGCTTGATGTAAGACATTAATCTTGCCTGGGATTCTACACTGTGTTTAAGCAGCAACTGAAAGGATTTGCAAGTGAAATAATGCTTTCTTATATTCTCATTCCTCTTATGGTGTTCTGCTTCTACCGGCAGCCATTTACTCATGTTAAGGTTCTGCACATAAAGCAGTTTCCTTTTTCTTAAAAAAGGCTTAAAATACCCTATAGTATTATCCAGTCTGCTATGTCATCAGCCTCTCTTTTTCTTCTGGGACCTATACTTGTCCATTTTGCAAATTCCCCAGCAATGTGGTCTTAACTAATGTAATGACCTGAAGTATTAGATACAGTCAAAATTAGAGGGGGAAATGTGTATATTCATAATTTTTCCTTCTTAATGAATGTTTTTCTTTTCTGCCTAAAACACAGTTTACATCCATCCCAAAAATATAGATTATGCCTATTTCTTCACTGGGACAGGAGTTGAATGTGAATTTTCTCAGATGCTGACTGCATTCAGCTCTGCCTCCTTTCATTTGGCTGGCAGAAGAAGGCATTTGTGTTCACCAGAATTCAACTGATGCTCCATCCCATAGAGACAGAATAATGACATTAAGAGGAGGTCATTGTGTCTAGCTGTGGTGAAAACAGTCTGATGATGATGATTGTGCCTGAGGTGAATATAGACCAATTTCACCACTCTGTGGAAATCGTAAGCACATAAAGCAGACCAATAGGCTACTCTTCAATTTCTTATATTCTCCTAAAGGAACAGATTAAGAACTGCCGATAACTGTTACTAAAAGCAAGATAACCTGATTCTTTCTCCAGTATTTTCATATAAGAGAGATCATTGTTTGAACATTAATGCTATTTGACAGCCATTGTGGTGAATGGGATGAGGTTTAACAAGGCCAAGTGCCAGGTCCTGCACTTTGGCCACGATAACCCCATGCAGCCCTTTAGACTTGGGGCAGAGTGGCTAGAAGACTGTGAAGAGGAAGGGAACCTGGGAGTGTTGATCGATGCTTGGCTGAACGAGCCAGCAGTGTGTTCAGGTGGTCAAGAAGGCCGATGGCACCCTGACCTGTTTTATAAGTAGTGTAGCCAGCAGGAGCAGGGAGGTGGTTGTCCCCTGTACTCAGCTTTGGTGAGGCTGCACCTCAAGTGCTGTGTTTGGTTTTGGGCCCCTCAGTACGAGAAGGACATCGAGGCCCTGGAGCATATCCAGAGAAGGGCAACAAAACTGGTGAAGGGCCCGGAGCACAAGTCCTGTGAGGGGCAGCTGAGGGAGCTGGGATTGTTTAGTGTGGAGAAGAGAAGGCTCAGGGGAGACCTCATTGCACTCTACAACTTCCTGAAGGGAGGTTGTGATGAGGAGGGGGTTGGCCTCTTAGGCAACTAATGACAGGAGTCAAGGAAATAGCCACTTGTTGCACTTGAGGAGATTTAGTTTAGGTATTAGGAAAAGCTTTTTCTCTCAAAGGTTGGTCAGGCACTGGAACCATGTACCCAGGGAGGTGGTGGAGTCACCATCCCTCGTGGTGTTGAAGCGCCTGGACAAGGCGCTAGGAGATATGATTTAGCAGCTTAGTGGTGATAGGAGGACAGTTGGTCTAGATGATCTAGTAGTTCCTTTCCAACCTTGTGTTTCTATGATTCTGTAGTGGTGGTGTTCATGTGGTCTCAGAACACAGTAGGCCGCTGGAGGGGCTGAGTGGCACTAGTTTCATTGGCTGACTTATTCAGGAAGGACACTTCCCAGTAAATTACGTGGTCCCATTTTAAAACAGATTCCTAATCTCAGAGGAATGTTTTGTGAACCTCTTGGTTCAAACCGTCGCATATTGGTCAAATCAGATAAATATTTGCCCTAGGCCTTAGGATTTCTGCCCTGTGGGATTAAGTGCAGCTTTCCTAGGAGAGCAGTACTTAAGATGCTGCCACAAAACGTTGCAGAGGATCTGCTGGCAACATGCTCACAGCTATTAAAACAGTCTTCCCAGTGGGAGAGTACATGGAGTACAGTAACCTGACAGTGCTCTTTCACAACTACTCTGGTAACTCCTGATTCCACTGTATTTGAGCTCTTTCTCTTGGGATCTATTGGAAGATGAATCACTGCCAGGAATAAAAGCAGCTGTATTTTGTATTCAGAATCAAGAAAGTTGGCAGTGGTTTTCCTCAGGAACCTAAAAAGAGAAGCACCTAAATTATCATTATTTATCGTGGTTTAAATTATCTGGTACAATTTTATAGAAAAGGTTGTCACTACTTATATAATATTATAGCTTCCTTTATGCTGGCTGCTCAGTTGTAGTGATATTGGTTTTTATAAGTGAACAGAATGATTGAAAACCTTTAAAGTAGCTTTTCTTTGTGGAACCTCTCTGTGTCAAAAACATTCCTCTTTTATGTATGTGCATATAAAATACTACATCTGGCACAGATAGAAAAAGTGAGCTTCTAGTTTCTTGTTTACCTACCTTTAAAATCAATAGCATAGTTATATAAATCTTATCTGTAAATTCCTTTCAAAACCTATCTGAACATAACAGTTTCTAGAAGAGAAAAATTCTAGCCTCTCTGTAGCAGTTCATTATCAAAAAGTCCCAAAAGATATTCCTTACAAAACAGCCAAAGGCAGGGAAAACAAATAAAAACAAATAAATAAATAATTTTACATAAAACTTGTACACTTTTGAAAAGGATACATATTCATGGGTCATTAAAATCATGCTTAAATTTTGGAGTTTCTAAGCATGTCAAATCTAATCCCAGTCCTCTCTCTCTCTCTCTCTCTCTCTCTCTCTCTTGAGAACAGCAGTAATATGTGTAATGAAAAAGCTCTCCAAAATGCAAAAGCTCAGTTTGGAGAGAGAAGACAGAAGTCAGAAATGGGAAGGGAGAAGATGAGTTATGGAAACTGGGATACAACAAGAAATTTCACCCCGTCCTGTACAAAGGCCACCATGGTGACCAAACAATATTATCTGTCCATATTTTTTCACTCCATAAATAGCTGAAGCTTTTATTTTCTGCTAATGCCTGAGATGAATTCCGTGTACTTATAAATACATCTGTAGCATGTCCACACCTGCATAACATCTGGGTCCCAGCAAAAGGAGGCCTCAGCTGCTATATACATGTAGAGTTTGCCTGACAAACATAGTGCATTTCTAAACAAATTTTATAAAAGCCAAACGTGATTTTTTATCCAAGCAAGGGAAGTTATCTGGAACCAATGTTTTATAGGCATCAGCCAAACTGAGGACTATTTTCCTTCTCTGCAGTTGCAGCAAGAGATGAAGCCTTCTCAAGCCAGCTGTGGCGTACTAGGCCAGTGTTTTTGGATTAAATAATGTGTGCTGTGACCCTGGCAGATTCATCATGCAGCTGATAAAGAATAACAAGTCATTCCTAGGAACAGCTGCTAGGCTGAGTGAGGATTCCAGGCTCTCAAGTGTAAGTAAGCACTCTCAGGTCCTATTAATTTAAAGAGAACTTATTGTCACATGAACTGCAAAACTTCTCTCTCCAAACCATGGCTTACTGCTCAGACTACTTTGCAGTTCCCAAAACTCTGATCACCAGCAAAGCACTTCTCCCCAGAATTGTCCTCCAAGGTCTACTGCCAGCAGAGGCGTTGGTGTAGTCCCAATGGGCTCTTTCACCACTTCATTGCAGAAGACGATGTGTTGTGTGTAGAAATAGTACATTTAAATGGATTGTTTTGAATTTCTGTGGTAGTTGTAGCATAGTGTTTGTGGAGATGAACAGTGAGCTCTCCAGGAGTCTGGGGTTTTGTTTCACTTTGCTTTATATTTAACACTTATCTTCTTGGATTCCAGGAATAAAAATGGAGTGAGAATAAATTTCACGTAGGCAATGATCCACCAAAGCAGTTTCCTGTGAGTGTCTGAATATTTCAGTAATAAATATGCTGTGTCATTATGACCACTGTTTTTCAGAATAAGGAACATTGTTTTGCTATTCCTGTAGAACCTTCTCATTCCCTGATTTGGCCTGTTACTGTGTTTAATTGCAGTGATAACCTGAACTTTCTGGGGTAGAATCCATGTCTCTCATGCATGCTAGTATCGTACCAAGCCGAACAAGGCTCTGGCAGTGACACAAAGTAATGGTATCATGGACAGGAGAAAGCAATCCAGGAGATCGTCCAGGACTATAGGTCACTGGAGGACAGAGGGCCCAAGGTGCAGGTCAGCTTGGGGAATGAGAAGCTCATGGGTTGGATTTTACCCAAGATGAGACAAAGTCTAATGTAGCGCAGATTATCATTTACACTGTCATTTATGTAGCAGTTATCATTTATGGCCAAGTATTCCCAGACAAATATATAACAACATTTATATTTAGGGTCAGAGAAGGGCTAAATGTGGTCTAATAAATGCTGCAGAAAGGTGAATAATGACTTCTCCTGATCTACTGGCTATGCTTCTGTTGATGCAGCCCAGTCAACCCATTCCTCTAGCCTCTGACTGTCACTCTGTTGTTCAGAATTACGGCTTTTCTTGAGCATGTCAACATTTCCCCTCCATTGGCATCAAAACAAATGGGGCTGCCCGCATGCAAGTTAAGGTAGATCAAGGCTTTCATTTTTAACATATGAAGTAGAGTGAAACCTACTGTGTTGCCACATCCTGAAAAATTGTAGACTTTTAGAGGCTGTTAGCAAACATTGCCAAGTAATTTGTGAGTGAAGTCTTCATAAATAACAGCTAGCAGGTTTCTCTTAGAAGTGCTACCAGTGCACGAGCCACTTCATGAACAGTCAGAAAGATGTTAATTTTCAAACTTTCTGACTCAAATATTTTGGCTTAGTTATCTCAAATTTTCTCCAAAACAATTTCAGGGCAGCCACAAATCATATAGCATTTTGTTTTTTTTTTTTTTTCTTTTGTGAAAATATATCTCCATGGGAAAATCAAGACAAGTTAAAAATAGAGATTAGTTTGGAATGGAAATCTTAACTTCATGTCTGTGATGCTGTACTGAGGGATTAGTGTAGAGCCCAAGTACTGTGGGGCATTAGCACATGCATGGAGCCTCTTTGCTCTGGTGTTGATTTCAGGAAGTTCTGCACTACAAGTGGTCCCTGCAGATGGTCCATGGTCAGACGTACTGGCCAGTTGTAATTACAACAGAAGACATGCAGTAAAAGAAGCTCACCTTGACACTCCTTACATCAAAAATAACCACCCATTGTCTGTGTTGCTAATATTCTGCACGGATGCCATTCTCGATAAGCATTATACCTACTCAGAAAAGCTACCTGCTACAGTCAGGGGAGTTTGAATTGGAAAAGGGTCACAAATTAAATATTTAGCAGAAAATCAAGCTAGAAAGTGAGAGGGATAAACTGTAAAAAGGTTAGGAGGAGCCAATGGGAACATTTGCAAGGATTGTAGAGTTCATCTAGTGTATGAAGCACTAGTAATACATCACTGCAGTAAATATAAAGGGTAAACCTTGATTTTCTAGTGTAGTATGCAAACATTTTCTAGTTATGTCAGGTATGTATGAGCTGCATCATCTACCTGTGTCTTGAACCAAAGAAATCTGCCTGATTCTTCTCAATAAAATGTTGAAATTTAAGATAGCAATATTTGCTAACTGATTCTCATAAACAGCAACTGCCACAAACTGAATCAAAATCCGGAATATTGTTAATGGTGCAAACATTTGTAAGACCAAAATCTAGAACGAAAGAAAAGGTCATGTCTTAAGCAATTTGACCTTCAGGAGGCTGGTCGGCTGTCCCTCAAAGGCCTTTCATTTGCTTTGGCACCTAGAATGATCAGTATCTTGTATAGCTGTGTGCTTCAAATGGTACATTCTGTCTCTGCATGTGAATGACCCATTTTTGTTACAAACCAGACTGTCGATGTATCCTAATACATTTTAAGAATGGGTTGATTTCTTTAGCTGTCTCTAAACAGCTTCTTAATTGCTTGAAATTTTCCTTTCTTTCCAATGTTATGCATAATGGTAGTTGACATGAATAACTATTATATGTAGAGTTCAGTAAACATTTGTTATGGAAATTGGATTTTCTAGCATATTTCAGTCTATCATTTTCTAACCTGGTATGTATGTGTGATACAGTATAAATTGTTGTTCATTTGTTTATCATCTTCCATCTATTTCCTGTTATTTTTACACAAAATACGTTATTTAAAAGTGAGTAAAGTCTGATGACACATAAGTTGGTGAGCCTTATCGACACTGTGTGTGTATGAGGATAGGAAAGTTTTTTCTGTCAGTGCTGTATTTGGTATTTTCCACTGAGCAAATGTCTTCTAACTCTAAAGTGGTCATTTTCTGGTTAGATTTTTTAAAATTCATTTTCCCTTCCTGTGCATTTATATCCTAAACCTTTCTCCCTGTGATTCTCATCATGTGTGACCTCATCAAGGTGATGAAACTTCAAATTGCATTCATTCCTTTTTCTAATGAATTTTCCCTTTTCCCAACCCAAAGTAAATATTAAATTAAAAAAAAAAAAAAAAAAAAAGAGGAAGAAGAAAAAGTTTTAATTAAGACGCAGTCCTTCTTAACTTCAGTAACTTTGCTTGACCTATTTCTGCCCTTCCTGTGTCATCTCTCTGGCCTTTGAAACCTGGACAAATATTGTTTAGAACTAAATGAAGGAGTTTTGAAATACGCCTTATTAAAACGATGAGGTTTCTTGCATGAAGCATATAAAACTGGAGATCTAATTAGGCTCCTTTTTTCCCCCTTCCCATTGGTGTCCTGCTCAATGGAAACTCATTCTGGCAAAGACAGAAAGCTGTGGCTAAATGACATTAGTGGATGAGTCACTTAAACAGAACTGGCAAGGAAGGAAAGAAAAAAAACTCTGCTGCTTGATAAGAACCAGAATAGGTCCAGATGGTCTCAGTAAATCTTCCCATACGTGCCTGAGGAGTAATGGACAAAAACATCCAGGGTTATGCTTACATTTTCAGTAGTTCTTGTTTTGATGCAACAGGAGCCTTGAAGCACATGGGAATTCTCTTCATCGGGTTTCTGTGCAGATTAGGATCAATGAGGCCAAGCCGAGCACCGCATTGCTTCCACAGGTGTTGAAACTTACTCACAGCTTAATAAGGTTTATAAGTGTTGTTGTTAGGAATAACAGTTTGATGACTAATGACTTCACTTGTATGAATAACTGAAAATACAGGCGACAGACTTTGCAGAGCCCAGTGCAGCCCAGAACTCCCATAGCAGAAGATCCCTGCTGAATCCTTGGCTGTGTTCCAGGGCAGATGGAGTCTCTGGAGTAATGGTGATGGGGCAGAGCTTAATAACTGCACACAAGCTCTCATGTTTCAAATGTTTGTGCGTTGGACAGGTTTTAGTAGATTTTCACACAAAAAAAAAAAAAATGTTGGGCCAGGTTCTGTCAAATTTCAGTTCTTTGCTCCCAACTTGGACGTGCTAAAGGTTTTCAAACAAAGAATGACTTCTTTCCCTTGCATCGCTTTTAGAAGTGACAGGGCTGTTTTGTCTGATGCTCTTCCTTCTTCTTGCCTTGATTCTACATCAGTGTGAGACAGAGTTGGTCTGGGTAACTTCAACATAGGGAACTAGAACTGTGCAAGGCTCCAAAAATAGAAATAAGTGAGGGTACACTTGGGGTGACATGATAAAGGTGATGCTGAGATGATGGTGATGACACACGAAAGGAGATGCATACTTTCGCATCAGCAAGTGTAAGTGCATCACACTTTCTACCGATTCTTTTCTGCTTACTCTTGTATTGCCAGAAAAATATACTTGAATTGAGAATTAAGATTTTTTGTTTAAAAAAATGCCTCTCTTAAGTGCTTGGAAAAAGCAAGGAGGGACAGTTATTAGAGAAATGTTCTTTGGTTTTCAGATCATGACATTGGCATAGGTTCACTGCAGTGTGTGTGAGAGAACCTACGTACATAATTCTAATTCATGTAGAGCTTCTGAGAGCTGCTGGTTGATGCCTCAACCTCTGTCAAACAAGATCCTTCACGTTTAACTCACAGTTCTACACAGCCACTGGCTGCTGCAGAGGCCATGCATCACTCACCACTTCCTAATCAGCCCATTGAAATTCAGCGGAAAGGATATGCAGTCTGGAGCGCGCTCTTTGAAGAACAATGAATGACATTATGCGGCATAACTTCCTTGTAGGAACCACCGTGTAAACACAAGCATGTACACAAGTGTGTACCTTTGAAGTAGCTCGGTTAGGTGTCATGTCAACAGGTTTGGGCCTGAAGTTCTTGGCTGAAAGATTTCTGTGGATTGGTGTGAAAGTAAATCATTGGGTGTGGGCCAGCATGAAGTAAAACTGCTGGCAGCTGATCTTTGAATTCATCCTACTAAGACTGTGAGCCGAAAAGTGATATTGTAAGGCAGTGTAAGGGGGAGGAAGGGAAAGAAAAACAAGTGCTAGTAACTAGGGAAGGTGTGGATGCAAGCTCAGCTGCCTAACCTTTGACAAGCAAACCACATAAAGCTTCTTTTAATGCACCTTGTATTCTGGTGATTTCCAGTTCCTAGTCTTCAGCCACCCACTTTCTCCTGACCACACACTAGCCTTTGACCCTGTTCAGCTTTTCAAGGGACATGAGCAGAGCAATGACTTGAGGGGCACCACACGAGGGTTTGCAGTGAGATGTTGGCATTTTTTCCTTACCGTGCTGAAATCAAGCTCGCTTCCCCATAACAGAGATCAACCTGCAAGTGCTCTTTAGTGGTCAACACAGCCGACGTCGGTTTTGAAAAGGGCAGCACAGTAGCACTATGCCTTACTGGGAAGGTAATTCTGAGAGACTTTTATTTGGATCTGGGCAAGCCTTTTGATCTAAAGATGCAAAACAAGTTCCAAATAGACAGAGATAGGAGAAAAACAGCTCCAGACAGCCCTTAGAAACTGAAGCTTCAGTGTTTCCGTCATCTCAGTGCGATGTGAGAGGAGTTTCTGATTATGAAAGCTTGTTTGTTCTAGAGTAGATCTGGAGGGGAAGTGTCAGCAAAATTAAATGTAAATGTCTGATATTGATCAAGTTCATTTTATGTGTTTATAACGTGCATTTATAGATTCGATTTTTTTTGACAAAACTGATGTCTATATGTAGGGATGACGAGGTTTCTGACAACAGCAGAGGAAGCATGTCAGTTCAAAGTGACCATCTACTATAACGAAGCTGCACAAAGGAAATGTTTCCTTACTTATAGCTTCATTTCCTGATTAGATATTTGCGTGCATGAAAGAAATCTACTATGATTTCTTGATTGTTTCCCTAGAAATACCACTAAATCACTATGCTTTTTGGAATGTGGTGTGTCAAAAGACAAGAGGACTTTTGACCTTTGCAAGGTCAGCCAAAAAATACAATCTGAGTTCTCTCCTTATTGCTTAAAATATAAAATGGGTGCTGTGGAGGTGTTGTGAGCACTCATACTCAAAGATATCAGGATCAAATCAAAAACGTACAAATGACGCGCTGCTATCTGTAGCCTTTTAAAGCACAGTTTTGAGTTTTTGAGAAGGTGGAATTGTCATCAGAATGTGAGGGATGATCGTTATCTGAGATATTTAAGGAATGAAGAAAGGAAAGGGGAAAAAAATAAAGCTGTAGCAAATACTGTTGAGAATAATCCAGCCCTGGATTTGGCTACTTACACTACTCCATCAATAATATATGTTCTGTGGTTGAGAAAACGTGCTTGTTGTGTCCACTGGCTGCAGTACATTCCAGCGAGGAAGCATGAGATGCAGACACGCATTCTTTAGATATCTGTTAAGAAAAAAACGGTGTCATTCAAGTTAACGTAGGCTGCAAATACCACAAGCAGCGTAAAACCCTTGCTTCACATTCTTTCTAAAGAGCTCTGTTGCAATACTTTATAAACGATAGGAGCAGTATTTATAGGACACAGGGCACGTTAGGTTAAAAATAAAAAACATGGGTGACTTAAACCAAGGCATTTTAGACAGAGGTGGAAATGGAGCACCTTCAAGATCTGTTTGTGTTGTGGATAGGTGACAGCTTGCTTGCAGCTGACAATCAGCAAACAGCGTGTAAAATGCAAGATTTTTTTTTTCTTTCAAAGCTAGGTCAGTCTGCTCTCTGCTGCGTTTCTGCTCTCAGCTCTACTTCCAAGAAGTCCCTCCTTTGAGGTTTCTCATAAGCTAGCTGAATATTTTACTACATTAAGAAAGGCTTGCATGTTACCAGCTGGGAGACAGCACAACCATGCAGCCATGAGCACGAGAGCAGCCAGAAAATAGATAGGTGTAGGTTCCTGCAGACTTGCAGATTCCATATGTGTCTGTGTTGCTCAGCAAAGCCCTTTGATCCACTCTGAGAATTCCTCACATAGGGTTAAAATAAACCATATGCTTTAACTTCCCTGAAGAAGTTTAAAATGAACGATTAATGAACAAAAGGGGGTGGATACAGAGAAAAGGAGAGTGGATGTAGAAATTGGTAAATACTAATAGAATGACAAGCTGTAGAGATCTCTCATGTAGTTTGATCAAAAGAGTGGGGGAAGACTTCGAGTGAACAGGATAAGTTCAAACATAGTGTTTAAAAAAAAAGTCTGTAAAAGTGGTCAGAGAAATTAACAGCAATGTGAATTTTTTAAAGGATGGTAAAACTGGCACAGCTTCTACACAACTGAAAGTTATGATACGTTGATCTGAAGGGCAGGCTGATGGGAATTTGGGAGAAATAATCATTTCAGAGAAAACATACATCTGAAAAAGATTCGTGACAAACAGCTGGGGAAGGTATTGTGTAAAAATGAGTCAGAAGTTCTGTTTATTTGGCACCCATGAAAGGACGGATAATGTAAATGCAATGGGACTGTGACATCTGTGCAAAAAATCCATGTTTCCATTATTCCATAAGGGGAAACAGCTTAGGAGAGCTCATCCTGCACCTTGTGGTGGCTGGCAGCAGGTAGCCACTTCTTCAATCTAACAGAGAATAAGGCATTAGTGCTGATGATTATTACAGTCATCTCTTCAGAACTGTCTTAACTAAGCTGCATATTAGTCAGCGCTCTGGCACATTTCTGCCTAAGCAAGAAGCAGATGGAGTAGTTTTGGGCTGAGCTCATCTCAAATTAAGGAGCCGAAGGAATTTTGAATATTTCCAAAGGACTGGTCTTGCACGCGCACATACATTAGCATAGTCTGTATTACTATGTGAGTAGCCACGCAGGCATGATCCAAAGAAAATGAGATGGTTATAGCCTTGGTCTCCCTTTACTTGCTGTGCTAGTAGGTGCCTTTGAAATCCAGGGCTTCATCTCCTCAGGTAGTCATGTCTTTCTGTCTGCAGTGTTTTGGATATACAGCAATCTCCTGATGCTCACAGTTGCAGACTGCCACCAAAAAAAATCCTAACTGGTAGAAGATTATCGCAACAATGACAGAGCATTAAGTTTTTCAGCAGAGAACTACAGTATAGCTGGAGAATCTAAATGCCCATAGCAGCCCTGAAGGAAAGAGTGGGTCAAAACAGCCGTATTTATGCAAACAAATAAAACACGGCACTTCAGTGAAACTGGAGACCGATCCTAGTGCCCTTGCTCACAATAGCATATGCAAATACAACCAGTGATGCTTATAAAATAAGTGAAGGAGAATCAGTGAAATTCCAGCTGTTTACCCTGCAGCACATAAATGTTTACAAGTACAAAAAACATCTATCATTCTACGTAAGTGCAAACTCAAGGTATGAAAGATCTGCTAAACGGTAGTTTCATTTTATCCTACCTGGTACGGTTTCCATTGCTCCAAGTAATCTTGTATAAAATGGTAGGTTGATACTCTTCTCCAGCAGATAAGTTGAAACTTAGAAAAGAAAAACCAACTGTGCAAGTGTTGATATGCCAGTCTTACTAATTTTAATCCATTTTTTATTATTCTGGGTTATATTGTTTCTATTATAGAAACCAAGCAATGTTTATTTTTAGGTTGATATAAAAATACTGAAGTCCTAAAATAGGCAGAGCAAAACAAGTCTAAGTGGGAATACTTGGTTAATGCAATCAAGCATTCTTATTCTGCACTAGGGGCTGTTCTACAACCACTTTTAGGAAGCTTGAGTATTCCCATTAATTTGTGCTAATTTCAGTCATAAAAATCCACTTCACTTGAAAGGTTCCTCTACAAAACATTAATCTGATGAGCATCAGTTCTTCTTTACAAGAAGAAATCCTTAGAATTACTTTGGAGACATAGTTACATAGAACAGTTGTGTTTAAATAACGTCAGTTTGGGATGTCATAATATGGTCTTAAAATCTGAAATATCTTTATAGTTTCTAAAAGGCCACACCAGGGAGGAGGTGATATGGGAGGGGATAAACATACCAGAGGAGAGTAAAGCATCAATTTAGCAATGTCTCATCCTGATAAGGAAATGCTACCCTACCAGACATGTAATTCTTCTGCAGTATAAACATTTCTCTCATCCTGGGGACTGTGTTTTTCTTTCTTTCATATAGAATTTAGTGCTTCTGTGGGGCCGTAATTTATTAATAGAAGTTTCTTCATGCTTTTTCACCAATAACTGGTCATTTGTAGAGTAAAACCTCTACATTTTTGGAAGAGCAGGTCATCACTATCAATTTATTTTCCTCTGAAATGTAATTAATCTTCTGAAAAGCTAAATCCCTCTTTTGCTAAAAGCCTAATTTTTAGAGCATATTGTACTTCCTTGAGGTCAATGGTATTATCAGGTCGGGCACTGTAAGAGATTAAACCAATTTATACATTCCGTTCTACTTTGGGTGATATTATTTAGCTATTGGATAAAACTAGCTTTCAAAAACTCTGGGTGATATTATTTAACTGTTGGATAAAACTAGTTTTCAAAAACCTCAATGTCTCTTTTTTTTTTTTTTTTAAGTAAAATTTGGAGGCTTTATTTTTCAGCAAAATTAATCAAAAAAACCTCTAGGTCAACCATTAAAATAATTTTCTGGATTTGTTAAGAAATGCAGTGTGTTTAACGTAACAAAGCAGAAGCACTATTTGGGATCTCTCTGCTTTCTTTTTAAAGTTGTAAGTTCTCAAGATCTAGCTGATTTAAGAATACACTATACATAGTATTTTTGCTATTGCAGCAATCGGAGTTAACAGCAGAGTATGTGGATTTTCTGGATACCAGGCAGAACAAGTCCACTAAAGGCAAAAAAGAAAGCAATAATCAGGAAAATATTCTGGGTGAGTTGTTATTGTTGGCTTTGTTGTTCTTGTTGTTTTGTTTTTACCATAGCATCCCAAGCTACTTAGATTAGAAGATCAGAAGCTTTGTGGCAGGCCAGCTATAAGCTGTTCATATGTGTATAGTACATCCTACGAGATGCTTTGTTTTGAAGTATAGATAAACAAATAAGGGCAAAACCACAAGATGCAGCAGGAAGTTTGTGCAGAAATGTAGTGAGGAATACAGAAGAGTTTTGTATGAAGAAAGTGTTTAAGAGATTCGGTAGAGAAGGTGAATGTTGAAGAGAAGGTGGTAAAGTGGCGTCTCAGGTTTTTTGTTCCTAAGAATGGTTAGAGGAGAGAGAGAGGAATGGAGTGTGCTCCTCTCCAGTTAATGTTTGCTTACTGCCTCTCAATATACTGTTGTGAAAGCACAGACTGGGTTACCTGTCACTGGCGCTTTTTCTTTCTGGTGGGCTTCTACCTGCATTCTCCACTTCTCTAGACTCTTCCCTTATGGGTCCATTTTAGACTAAACAGAATTTGGCAAAAATGAGGTGTTGGATTAGGTAGAATCACAGTCGGAATGTCAGGACTGAGGACACATACAGCATTTTAGCAGTACTGAGGGGAAAAAAAAAAAAAAAAAAAAAAAAAAAAAAAGCCAAATCTGATGTAAAAATGAACAAAACAAAAATAACCCAAAGAAAAGCCACAGCATGCAAACAGAGAGAAACAAGGCACTCAATGGTAACAGATCTTTAAAGATATCATCAGTTATTTCACAAGAGTAAAACTAAGCATGTTGTATTTTGTCCCATTTGTTTATGTTGAAAGGAAAGTCAAGTAGCACTCAGATTCCTACCGCTAAGAGCTGAAGCTCCTGAGCTTCAAAATGGCTCTGGCTAACCATTCTGACACCGCAGTGAGTCACCCTGTGCCCTTAATGCCTATCTCTTAACTGTTGCAGTTTGTTCAGATTTCCTTCTGAAAGAAGGAAAATCCATCAGGAATTAAACACAATAACTTCTAAATGATAACTGTTTGAAATACAATTTGTAAAAATGCCAAGCTCCCAGCATATTGTGCAACATATGCCTGTGCATACATTTCTGTAGTTCTCAACAATTTTAAGTGGTAAGTTACCTGCAGGTCTCATTTTAATCAGGCCCATGGTGAGGATCTGGAGCAGGGCTGTTTGCCTTTGAGGTCTTGTGGTTCAGTTCCATTCTGCAGCGAACATTATAGACTTTCTGCTTCTAATGATTTCCACTTCTCACCTTCTTCACTATCAAATCACCAGCCTAGTGATTTGGCCCCAAATCTTCTGTAACGTAACCGATGGTACAACTTTTAGGTCAGGAGTCCGCTTGAAAGAAGCAAGCATGTAGTTCTGTATAATGCAGTAGTATCATGCTCTGTGATGGAATTTTGTCTTTATAACTGAGAAAAAATGGAATCTAGTGCAAGTGCTAGGAGAGATCCCTGTCTAGAGTACCCACTGAAGACAGTGAAATTATAACCGGAGATGAAAGAGTAGAGTTAAAAACCAACAAGTTTGCTCTGGCGGTTGTAATGGAGGAGTAGCAGTTGCAAAAATGAGACCTGGGGATTTGAGTGAGTTGTTTAATGTCATGTTTTCATAGAAAATTGTCTATTTACAAAAATAAAAATATTCATCTTTTCCTAGAGCTGAATGCATGCTCCAAACATTCTAGAATCACAGTAAGTGATTTGTACATGCTAATTATGAGTAGTCTCTTCTTCTTAGTGAATGAATTGCTTTGCTTAATGTAGTGACAGGAATGGTTGAAATGGGAATTAGGAGCACCCAGATACATGCTGTTCAGATGTATTAGCACAGCATGCAGAAAGAGACACTGGTGGTATTTTGCCATAAACAATTTCCATGATACTGACTTTAAATTTTTGATTTGCTTACCAAAATATTCCATTTGGAATTTCAATAGAAACATGTACTGAGGAATCAGAAAGTTTTCACAGAAATTTAACTGACAGTCTCAGAAATAAATTACAGATATCAAAATATTTACAGTGCAGTGCAAGAAGAAATAGTGTTTGGAAGGAATTACATACAGTTGTATATAAAACTAACCTTTGGCAATGACAGATCAGGAGGAAAGTTTAATTTTAGGGTTTGTTATTCTGTAGCTGTTCAGCAAGAATGTTTTCTGCTTTTCTTGGAAGAAAATGGTACCAACTACTATGGGAGATGAAAGTCAGAATAGTCGGAGCATCCAATTCAGCATTGTGTGTGTATGACCAAAGCCTGTTCTTCCCTCTTTGTTTTTTCTTATCTTGAATATAATGTTTCACTGTGACCCATTGGCCAAATGCGCTATGTCTGGAAGAGTACAACAGGTGTGAAGTATATTTTATTATACTGAAAAGATGTAATGGTTACATTTCTACGATTACATGAAAAGGCAGGTAGCTACCACTTAGCCAAATTATTTCAGTGAATGGAGAAAACTTGAGCTTGTTTAACTTTTATAATTAAAAATAAATAAATAAAAATAAAGTAATAATAATAATAAAACACAAACAAAAAAACCTTCCTGAAGATTCAAGTTTCTGCAGTGTTAGAAGATCTACAGTTTGTAACTTATCTATAGACTGGTTAGTTGCCTAATGAAAAGTAAACACAGTCTGACACTGGAACTTCTTTGGCCATTGCAATTTCATGTTTGCAGAAGCTGCCTGAGAAAAGATAAACAGACCTAAGACAGAGAGGAGGAAAAGATCTTTTCTACTAGGCCGTGAAAGATCAAATCCTAAAAAGTAACAGCATGCTTAACAGTTGCTCCAGTCTATAAGGCTGGAGTCCAGGCTTAACATTATGAAATATGTGCAAGGAAAGCCTGAGGAGTAATGTCATATCAAACCTTTTCTCTGAAATTAAACCTGAAAATAAATCTGTCTTAAATACGCTTTCTTATGATTTGAAAGGATAGCACACTTTTTTTTTTCTTTTAACGAAGACTGGGTGTCATTGAGGTTAGTCTTATTTATGGCCTTTCTTTGTGAACTTCTCATTTTTTGAAGGTTTAAAATAAATTTAAGTTCCAAGTGGAAATGAGGTAGATAGTCTATTCTAGCTCCTGAGGGGCATTTTATACAGAATTTTACAGGACAGGATTTGTTTTGCATATATTCAACTGTATATGAACTAATTGTATAAATTACACTGCCTGCATTTTGGTCAAACCCCTTGTCACATATTGTTCAAATTAACAATGTTAATCTATAAGTCCTTTATCTTGAAGAGTTCAGGCTCCTTTTGCTCAGGTAAGACTTAGAGGGACTTCATACAGTCAGGCCTAGCAGCTGTGCTGTAGTTACTGATTCTGAGATGTCTGATGGGTTGTGGAAAAGCTGACATTGCCTAGCTCTTGCCTGGCCAACCCCCCATTTTTCTTGCTTCAGGCCAGTACGGTGTTGTATGGTGTCTCGAGTTCACCTGTAAGTCTGGTCGGGGGCCTCCATTCCCTCATGAAATTGCATAGATGCATATTGTGTGAAATGGAGTGAATGTTGGATTTCCTCTTGAACCTTCGGGAAGTTTGCCGTGGCACTGTGCTTGCTCATCTCACATAGAGCTGTGTGCATTGCAGGGGCCCTGACCGTGCTGTGTGGTGGGAACGTGCTTCAGGGGCAACACAGATCTGGGTCCTGTAGTCTACCTTCTCAGAAACATTTTTGGAGCATCATTTTCACACCCCTGTTCCCTTTTGTTATTGTAGGGTTGATCCTGTGATAGTTGCAAGTAGAAGTGCAAATACCTGATGAGTCACTGACTGCTGAGATGGATCTGTATTATTTATTAATTATTTACTGAAAGCCTTACTAAAAAGTACCCTGAACTCACTATATGACACACTGTACGCTGCTCTTATGCACTGTAGAAGTACAGGAGGTAATAAAAACATTCCAAAAAAGTGACATTGACAAAGTATGATTTAGCTTTTATACTCATTTCTACTAATGCTGCTGCTGTTTTCATTTCATCCATTACTATTGTAAGCCTTTGGCAAAAGAAGCAAAACCAAAATAGTTCTCCACCCAGTATATTCCACGTTCTTGAGGCAAAAGAAAAAAAACAGCCTTGCTGCTTGCATATGATGGTAAAGGCTGTGTGGGGTAATGCATTTAAACCTGCAGCATATGGTCAGTGGGCCATGATAGTGTTAAACACATACATAAACAGCACTGTTAGTATTTTCAAATGAAGCGTAGGTAGGTTAGACATGAAAGCCCTGTCCATAACCCTTTGAACTCTTTAAAAAAGCATGAGTAATTTTCCATTCTTTTTTGTAAAACCTATTATAGACATGGTATTCTGTTCATCTAAATGTGCTGTTTGACTCAGTGAAAGAAAGTAATGTAAATGAAATCTGAATTACAGCTGTTGCCTTATAATGAGTAACGTCTGCTTAGAAAGACACTGAGTCAAGAACCTAGTTCTCTGTGGAAGGAAAATATTTGTGAGTTTCACTGGAAAAGCTGACAGGGATACATCTGTGTGCTCTGCTTCACAAGCTGAACACTAGGAATAATGCAAATTGTTGACTTGGCTAGGAGCAGTGAAAACGTGGTTCAAGAATCCATGTCCATGTTCTGCGTGACTGAGTTCAAGAAGCAAATGTAAAGTCTTGAGCACGTGGTTTTTCTGTTTTGTGTTTTAATTTTCTTTTTTTTTTCCTTTCTTTTTTTTTTCCTTTTTTTTCTTTCCTTTTTTTTTTTTTTTTTTCTTTCCTTTCTTTTTCTTTTTTTTTCCCCTGTCTGCTTGGTTTGCCTTTTATACTTTTTGCTAGTTGTGGTATATTCATCCAGACTGCAGTGTGGAATGTCTTAAGTAAAGTTCAGCAAGTAAATCAACACTTATTTTTATCCAAGATAGATAACTGATTAGCAAAGCAGGATGTAAAAGAGGGTAACCTATTATGGTCTGAATTTTTCATGTATGTGCATGCAGCTTTAAATAAACACTTTAGCTTCCTGAGCATGCAAATTGTGTTACAGAGTTTGAGAGGTTTGTGTGATTTATAGGAAGGCTGCCCTAAGAGAATGGTGTCTGTTTTTCAGTTTCACTGCAAGGTCAGCTCTGAATATGAGCAAAGCTTCAGCATGACACTGGACTTTCCTCTGTTCTTGTGTTCCAGTTGCTTAAGGTATTTGGAGAATGTGCAAGGCTTCTTCCAGTGTCATATGATAATAGTACCTAAAAATTTCTAAAAAGTCATCTAACAAATGTAGACTATTTCACCTCTTCCATTTGCGTGTGTCTAATACTAATTTTAAAATCGCAAGCAGAGTTTAGAAAATATTTAAAAATCATGCAGAAGTGTAGAAAACCTGTATGACCATGTAACAGATTGTGATGCACTTAGTTTTCCAGTGCTCACATTCAAAAAAGAGAGTTTTGTATGAAATGGAAAGGAAATAGTTATTCATTATGAGCAGCTGCACAGTACCTAGCCTGCTGCTGCCTGGTGGAGGATGGAGCACTTGGGGTACTGAATCCTGCTGCCTGGCAGGAACAGAGAAGGCCAAGAACTGACCACATCAGCCAGAAACGGGCAGAAATTCAAAGCCATGCTGCCAATCCCACTGCTGTGCTGTTCTGTTATTGCTTGACTGGCTACACTGATGGCTCAGGGTTGTACAAACCTTAACCTAGTAGTTACCACCTGAAGAAAGACTTGGATTTTCTGAGGAGAAAAAGTATAAAGGGTGCTGCCAGCTATCATCTGGGTAACTTTTGGTTTGACATTACAATTCCTTGTGTACCCAGAGCATCACTCCTATGCACGTCCAGAACTGCCTTCATCTGGAGCCTGTTTTCTACTCAGACTTGATTTTGGTCCAAGATGTAGACAGCAGAACAACTAAACAGGCAGCCCTGGTGCAGTACGTGCTCTAGGAACATATATAATACATTCTTCTGAAACTGAGAACTTTCTAGTTTTAATAGCTGTGGAAATTTAAAGAAGGGCAAAAGAGTCACCTATCACTATAGGGAACACGTGTGTGAGTACATGTACATGTCTGCTCTACTATAGGAGACTACTTCTGGCTTTGTTTTACACCGTTTTATTTTTATAAGCTGTAAGGAAGGGTCCTCTCTAAGTGTCAAGTAGGCCACTGCAGGTGTGATTTCCATTCCTTCATCATCCTGTGAGGCCTAATTTCCCTGAGGAGAAACTTTCACCATTGGTTGTCTTAGGCCTTTTCAGTGCTTCACAGCCCATCCTCTTTTTAGGAGCTATGCTGGAGTGTTTTCTGTAGGTCATTCATAAAGGTAATTTTTTTTAACTTCATTCATTAAGAATAACTTCTATGAATAATGTTGGATGAACTCGTTCCCCTCTCAGAAGAGCATCTGAGGAGAAAGGGAAGAAAGCCAAGCTGTTGGTATTCCCTTTAAAAGAACAACTGGATTTCTTGGGAGCACTGATACATCTAACACTTGTGTGTAGCATTCTGAAATGGCAGAGCACATCAGCACCAACACACACACCACAGGTTCGTGGTTTACTCCTACTGAGGTCTCTGCAGCTTTGTTGTTTGTACAAGTAGAAAGACACTTTTGCTGAGACTAATGTTCTTTAGCTTAAAAAGTGTTTATTCTTTAATGAATAGTCATCTCTACATACCAGATTTGAAAGGGTAGTGCTAGTTATATGTTAGAATATTCTCACTACAATGACATCTTAAGCCATCTGTCATTACTTAAAATGAAAGGGCTAAAAACTTTGTCAGGCTTCACCTACCAGCCATTAAAATGGCATAATCAGTCTTAATATGTAGAGCTTTGTGACTGAATTTGGGTTTTAGAAAACTTATTCGCTTTAAAAGAAACATTGATGCCGTCCATATACGTGGGCAACCAAACCTTTTTGTAAAATATTTTGCTGTCCAAACTCAATTATCATACTTAGTTTGCTGAAGCTCTCAAGCTCTTAGGTGATTTTGTGTGTGCGTGTGTGCTGCATCTTCAATCCAATTTTGACCTCACTGATGTTTGTGGACACTAATGAAATCCAATGAAATCCTTTATAAAAGATTGTAGTAAAATTTGCATGCTTTTAAAACAAGATTCAGAATACCCAGGACCGAATTTCCTACTGCAAGTTAGAAACAATTTCACTGAGAGTTTTTTTACCCAACAGTGAGAGAAGTGTCTGCCTAGAGCCTTTGTAGTTTTATATCACTTGATCTGAGTTACAGCATCCACTCCAATCAATGCATGTTCTGTTTCTGCTTTTTTGGTGGTTTTGCCTGAGAATCTTTTTCTCTGAAGTCTGCGTTAGGTAGATCAAGTCATGAGAAAAGCATCAGTTCCTCTTATACTTGAACTTGGAAAAGATCTATTCAGAGGCATGAAATAAAATTAACGTATTTATTCCTGGAATTCATAACACTTTAAGTGTGTTTAGGTCACTTTATTGTCCTTGAAATTAGGTCTTTGTGTTGCAAGAATATGTTTCAAAGCTGCCATGTAGGAAACAAAAATTCATTTTCACATTCTGCAAACTTTTACTAAATCAGTACATCCTTTTTGTGTGCAGTTCTGTGAAAGGACTTTGATTCAGATCCTTTCAGTACTTCAGCCTTACTTAGGTGACAAGATTTGACTGAAAATCAGTCAAATTTGTGTCCTATCCGGCAGATATCAGATAACACTTGATATTCTAAATATTCAGAGCTTACATTCATTGAAATCCAACTTAAAATTTTCCCTACAACTTTTTTCTTTTTTAAAAAAAAAGACTAACAACTGGTAGCTGCAGTTGTCAGTCACCCTTGGAATTGCAGTGACACTTTGAAATGAGGCTTCTTGATTTATGTTTGCTCTAGGCAGGCCCTGTGAAACTGAAGCAAGATGGAAGAAGAGCAGAAACAACGCAACCATTTAAAAATATTTCAGTGGAAATGGGCTTCTGGGAAGATAAAAGAATAGTTTGAGGTTCCATCACTTCAAAAGGAAAGAAAATTTTCTCAGAGAATACCCCAAGCAAATATCACACATTTCTCTCAAGATTTCATATTACTCTGCTTTCAGTCACTCTTTCCTGATTTACATCTGAAGTAAGCATAAAGGGAAGACAGGCTGAGACAACAGCCTCAACTTTGATATGCTGCCTTGTGACGAAATAGTTCTGCCAAATCTGATGTTCTGAGATAGTTTTGTGCTTTTGCATGAACGGATGAGGATATTGATTTCAGCCCTCACAAAAGTCTTCATGCTCAGCACTGCTTAATTTATGGTAAACTTTTTTACTGCAAATGAGATGAGATCAAAACCCAATTCTCATCTTCATGTGGACGATTGTGTTGTCAATTGAAAGTGATGTTTCTCCTCTGCTCTACCATGAGCTGAATCACAGAGCTAAACGTTCCCACATTTGTAGGGAAAGGAACTGAAATATAAGCCAGGCATGAATCCTGTGGCTTAAGTCCATCTCTATGTGTGATTTCTCATTCACTGAATTTTTTATTGCTTTTTTGCTATTAAAAGTGACCATCGCAGAGGTATAGGAAAGCTCCTACATCAGCCAAGTATAACTATCAGCTCTATGCTCTGTTTTTTCAACCTTTGCAGTTGTCGTGATTGGAAAATGACAGACACATTCGGCCCAGCCACCTAAATGTAAAAAACACGCTTCTGTAGTCTGGCAAGCTGAGTTGCTGTAACTTGTAGGCCAAATGGGAGAGAGAGAGGAACAGCAGCACTTGTAGAAGGGTAGTCACCTAGGCCTGCACCAGAGGGAGGGCACTACGAGGGTAGGCATGCATGACTTTGGCAACCTTTGGCAGTAGTGACATAAGGAGCATGAACCTCGTTCTAAGTCATGAACCCAGAATGCTCTGGAAATGCTCCAGAGCAAGATAACATGTAAATTGTTTGCTTTATCTCCAAGAGCTGAACTTCAGCTCAGTCACAGTAGCCCTTCCTGCTCCAAAGTGATCTACACAGCACAATTCGTGAGAGATTGGGAAGAATCAGTCAGGGTATCCGTGACTCCATGAGTGCTAAAAATGTCATAGCCTTGGGACAAGTAATTGGTTTGACCCAGATATTTATTTGAAGAATAAGCATGGATCTGTGCTGCAGAAGGCGGCGGCATGCTCAGTACCAGCTTCCGGTTATCTCTGTCTGTTTCTTCTGTGAAGCAATGAAAATTGTTGTTAATTTTATTGCTCACTAATGTTGTACTTAAAATTATCAGTCTCATAATATGAGAAACCAGAAACTCTGTGGAGATACTCCAATGGAGTAGGAATGAAACACTCAGAGGAAATACTTCTGAAACATCCTTCCCACTGAAATCATAAATCAGGATCAAACGCAAAATGCTCAAGAATGTAAAACTGGTCAAATCTTCAAAGTCAAGCAATTGTTTTCTCTCATTAGGACACTCTGTCCACAAGTAATACAAGTAAGAATGCCCGAAGAGTGGCTTTCAATGTGTTTTTTTGGTTGTGTGGTGGTGGCTTGGGTTTTTTTTAAAGCATAAATGAAATACAAGGTTTCTCGATGTATTATTTTGTCATTAAGAGACTATTTTCCAAATTCAAGAGCATCATTATGAATTCTTGTTTTAAAACATTTTATTTTAATACCACTTATAATCATGTATCACGGAATAAGTTCTTACTTATGAAAGAGTTCATAAGTAAGAACTTAAAGACAGTATATAATTTAAGTGTGAGCCAAATCTCTGTAAATGCCATCAAACAACCTGGACTTCCATACCTAATTTTCCAAGTAGCATGTTCTGATTTACTGCTTTGCTGGAAACACAGGAAGGAACAATAGGACTAGAATTTCTTCCAGGGCTGCCTTTTGACAGAGATGGTGAAGGCTAGGTTTAGAAACAACCTTTGTAGCATTTATCATCTCACTCAATTTTATTTACTTTTTTATTCTAAACCACAATTCAGTTCTTCATGTTCATGCATTTACATTCTTTTATATATGGGACAAGATTCTGGTGGCATAGGATAAAACCAAGGTCTTGCTTCACCCTTATGACTTTCAGAAGTCTTCCCTCTGGCATTTTTCAGCTTAAGAATTCAGCAGTCAGTTGGAGAGATGAACGAGAAGGGAAAATTTCTGGGGGCTGAGCAGCAAAATTTAATATCCAAAGCTGAAAAGACTCCCAGATGAATAGAGCAAACCAGACAACCTACCAGACACAAACCCTGGCCCATAACCTGCAGATAAATCTACTTGCATGGACAATTACCTACACAGTCCAATGATGTCAGTGGGAACCAACACAGAGGTAAGGATTTGAGGGCAGAAACTTGGCTCTGCTCATGGTAAGGAAGCTGCTCAGGTATTGCACTTCTTTGTCAAGTGAGACAGACATTAGATGCTTACTTCCATTGCATATTTATTCAGTAGACCACTGTTAAGTTCAAGCCACTCGGAATTGCTGGCTGTCACGCTGAGCTGGGTATTGCGCTTATCCCTTATTACTGGGAAGCTAGCTGCATATTTTAGACAAGGGCATGAGTGGAAATAAGACTTTCCATCCAACTCTGATCTCCTTTTGCCACACAACAAAGTTTTATTGAATCTTGCCCAGTTTTGGTCATGCCTGAGGAGACACACAGAGTATGAAAAAGTGAAACTGAACTTCTAGCAGAGTGTCATGGGAGAGTTGGCTGTTATGTAACTCAACCAAAATAATGATGCTATAATTTTGTGCTTTTGTGACTGAATTCTTTACACCAGTTTATAAATGCTAAAATTACCCTCTGTGTGTACTCTTTTATACTCCACTCATCATTTAAGAAATACAGGAGAAGAAATGTGTTTTATTAATTTACTCCCCAATATCGTTATTACGGGCTTAGATACATATTTTGTAAATATTTTAGCTCTGTTTCCTCTTATTGTCTCCACTTGCTTTTTCCTGTCCTCATTTTGCATGGTCTTAGCCAAAGAGTAACAGATGTCCCACTGATTGCTAATGTAGAAGACCGAATTTACTCTTGGAAGTCTTTGGAGGACAAAAAGGGAAGTCCTCTGAATAATCCAGGCTTCCTTGTCTCTTTTCAATTACTAGATCTGTGCTTTTGTTTTTCTCTTTAGGTCCCCATGCTCCTTAAAATCACCTTTTTCTCACTATTTTCAGAATCCTCTGAAAGTGTTTTCACTAAGTGAAAAGTGTTTCACTAAGTGTTTCAACCTAAGCTGGTTTAGACTAGCTTTCAATGGACCAAACCTAGGAGATAGGGAGCATGCAAACTTTCCCTTTAAATGTATCATACTTCTGTCAGGTTCAGATCCCTGTTATTAACCTCAAAAGCTATTTCTCTTTGTAAATGTCATCCTACAAGAGTCTTCACAAGTGTATAGCTGAGAAAACTGACATGTTTAATACTGAGCAGAAAAAAATTACTTTTTTTTTTTCTTTCCTGAAGTAAATTATTTCTATTTATAAATTACCTTCTGGTATCCTGTAAAAGTTCTGAGTTTGTGGAGTAGTTCAGGAAGCACACAAGCTTTGTTCTTCAAATATTTAAGTAATTCCAATGTGTAGAGGGAGATGCATACTTTCTATTTTCCAAGGTTGCAAAGGCAAAATTTGTGCTGAGTGCAAATTGAAAAGCAAGGTTTCTGGCTTGACTTTCAGGTGGGCAGAAGGGAAAAATAGGTCCCATGGTTAACAGCAGCCACCTGGTAGTTGTTTGTTGTTGTTTTTTTTTTTTATTTTTGAAGTCTCCCTGTGACTAGTTTAAATCTTATATCTTTTATACTGATGTTTTCATTTTATTTTGTCTTGTCATCATCTCTTGGTTCTAGAAATAGCTAACAGCCACCATTCATTTTGATTACAAACATGTTCGGGTACTTTTCAGCTTAAAAGTATATTTATATCTATATGTTTAAAAACCTGCTTACCCTACTTTCAGTTTGTTACACTGTATACATTTAGCTGAGTTCCACAGACAACATCTAAAGAAATTTCACGTTTTCATATAGAGTTCTGACATCCATGCCTGTTTCCTGCCAGACGTTTTGAGTTAACACAGGTCTGCCACTCAAAACCCCCTGGTTCTACCATCAGAACATCCCTCAGGCAGAATAATAATCAGTTTGTACCTGACATGGATGTTTGTAAGAATTACAGCTTGAGAGTTTACATGTACACTCTAAGATACCGTGGTGAAAGCAGGTTGAAAGATGATGCAAGGTCATTATCACAAAACACAGAAGGCTAATAATAATGAAGACTTTTTAGTTCATTATTAATATTTTTGACTTGATTAATTTTAGCTGTTCTCTGCTTTGCATAAAAAAAGGCCAAAAAAAAAAAAAAAAAAAAAAAAAAAAAACACACCCAACACATTCAAGGAGAATTACTGTAGGGACTAGGAGCAGTATGTCTTGGAGCAACATTATTGTGACAGCTTGAGTTTCCCATACCACACCACAATTTTAGTTCTGTTTGAACAGGGCTTTCAAGGGCTCTCAGCCTCTCCAAAAGGTACTTCACGGCTCTGTTCACTTTAAAAAGTACAGACTGCTCTGATTTTGGCTAATTCTTTTCTCTGGCGCAGCTGAGTTATTTTATAGTACACAAACCTTCCCACACTTCAGCTCACATCTCTGGCAATGCAACCAACCCCTGCTCCTACACAGCCAGAGTGCATGGAAGGCAGCCATGCAGCTGACTTAGGTTGATTTAAAAGATGGTGATCAGAGAGAGCAGAGTCCTCCAAAATGGGAAGCTCTCAAATGGGGCTGTAGCCACTGCACATGACTGACCTTTCCATTCATTCCTTCTGGTCTTTGCTAAAAGCAGCCTGATCTTCACAAAGCATGCTTCCAAAAAAGCTTGGGTTAAGTGGAGAGGAAAAACATTTTGCCTGCTATGTGCAAGCCTTTTGCCTTAGGTGTTTGTTTTCCATTCAGAGATCCATAAGGTTTACTTCTGTCTTTGCTACACGTCCTGTTTCTCTTCCAAGTACTTACCAGACTGGAACACCAGGTAAATCCTCGAGACCCTTAGCCCACGCTACCTGCTGTGCATTCATGAATTTCCATACTGTTATTGTTATCCTTTATCCTAGCTACCTTTTTAGTCTCTTGCTTGCGTGATACAGAATCACAGAATTGTAGTGGTTGGAAGAGATCTCAAGAGATCATTGGGTCCAACCTGCCAAAGCAGGTTCCCTAGAGCAGGTTGCCCAGGTGGGCGTCCAGACAGGCCTTGAATGTCTCAAGAGAAGGAGACTCCACAACCTTCCTGGGCAGCCTGTCCCAGGGCTTCGTCACCCTCACCGTGAAGAAGTTCTTTCACATGTTGGTGTGGAACTTCCTGTGCTCCATTTTGTGTCCATTACCCCTTGTCCTGTCCCCACAAACCACTGAAAAGAGGTTGGCCAAATCCCTCTGTCTCCCACACTTCAGTTATTTATACACATTGATGAGATCCCCTCTCGGTCGTCTTTTCTCCAGGCTGAACAGACCCCCATACATGTGAAATGTGAACATCCTTGGTTTTTCTCCTGTTTATTGTTTGAGTTATACATAACAAACAACATGAACTCAAAGGAATAACTTTCTTGATGATCTGTTGGCTGTTAAGTGCTGTCTGTATAAAAGGCTAGAGTATTTCTGTAGGCTGCAATAATTCTTCCTGCAGGTCTTGTCACTGATAAATCTCGCCAAATGTATAGTGCAACAATATCACGATGCCAATATTTTAACCCCATTTCTTCACTACACATTCTTTTTCTTAAATAAAATAATTCACATCCTAAGAAAGATTGACGTTAGAGTATCAGTTAAGTTTAGATTATGTTAAACTTAGCCTAAATAGATAAGGTTAAAGTCTAGAAAATAGGGCTTCAGACCATGATCCGGGAGAGCTTTTGTGAAATGTTTTCCTGACCTAAATGGGATTATTTGGGTATTTAATCTTAAGTGTAAAAGCTTTGCCAAACTAGAGCCCTGTTTAACCATAATACCTCTCTTGCTTTTATAGACTTAAAGGGAGATACGGGAAAGCTAAGCAAAACAACCTCGAACAAGATCTCTGCAACTTCTTTGGTATATAAATATCCCTTGACAGAGGAGAGAGACAACCAGAAGCACCACTTTAGAAATGGAATTCAAGGCAAATGTGAGTAAAAGCCTTCTCTTGAAAGCTTGCACAGAAAACTTTAGAATACATTTAAGACCGAGGTATTTGTCATGTTTCTTATTGACATTAAATCCTCAAAACCTATTAGGGAATACAGACAGGATCAATTTTAGTATTACAAACCTCAAAAATCCTGCTATTCCCAACTAAGGCTTAAGCATTAAGGCTTTCTCATACCCACAAAGTATCCATAAAGAAAGGAGGAGTTACTGCCATTCTTGTATCCTGTAGCAATGGGATCTACATTTTCAATGTGATAATTCTGAATAATTTTTTCACTCCCCTGGACCTATAAAAACTGGAAGGTTGCTGTTGCCTTACCCATGTGGACACCTCTCTGTTTTCTTTCCCACATCATTTTTCATGGTATTACCATCTTTAATTCTTAGTTTCAGAGAGCAAGGCTTAAGTCTTCTGTAATCCATTAGACACCCATAGTAACTTTTTCCTAAATAATTTTCCTTAAATAATTTTCCTATACTATTTTCCAGTTTTGAGAACAATGAGTGTAGTTTGTTGTTGCATTTAATGTAGGTAATCTCAGTGTGGAGAGAAAAA
The DNA here is from genome assembly GCA_011076525.1 of Nettapus auritus. NCBI lineage: Eukaryota > Metazoa > Chordata > Aves > Anseriformes > Anatidae > Nettapus > Nettapus auritus. Next base: position 4,433,557 of record CM021771.1, on the reverse strand, counting down.
AAAAAAAAAAAAAACAGGAGCACTGGTTCACAATTTTGTACTTTTGACAACCTTGGAAGAACAACCAAATCCAAAGCTATAGTTCACACTTCTTAGCATTGTATGTTTTAAATTATGTCCCACATTATGTTATGTTTTAAATCTATGTCCCAACAGATATCATAGCCTGATTATTCAATCAGCGTTTTGAAATCCTTGCTCTACTGAAATGATAAAGTTGCAGTATAACTTACAAGAAGTGTTCTGGCACTTTTTTCTGTTCATATAAGACCCAGCCCTCACTGTTGCTTTAAGTAAACTCTCATTTCAGAAGTCAGTGTAATTCTCATTCCCAGAAGCAGGCATACAGAAAACAAGCTAAACTTTTTTGGGGAAAAAAAAAAAAAAAAAAAAAAAAGGAATGGAAATGTTCTTTCTAAAGAGCAGAGGGGAAATTCTCTCTGAGTCCCTTTTGCACAGAGCAATTTCATACCTTTGTCTCTCTGTTGCAAGAGGAGGCTGCTAGATTGCATGTTGTCTAGAGAGCCAACAGCTGGAGGAAGCTTTTGCAGTGGTTTATAAAACAATGAGGAGAATGAAAGAGGTGAATAAGGAATGGCTGTGAGCTGTCCTGAACTACAGGGCATCCAACGAGACTCTCAAGTGGCTATATCAAACCACACAAAAGGAGCATTTCTTCACGCAACGCAGCACAGTTCAAATGGTCAAGGCCATGAGCCTTCCCATGGCATCTTGTGAATGCTGTTTGTAGAGGTTCACAACCCTCCTGGAGGGTGTGCAGGGGGGAAACAAAGAAGAAAATCACATTTGGAAGCTATTAAACACCAAACAGCACTTGTGGCTTAGGAAATCCCCAAGCTATAAATTGCTAGAAGCAACTCTACTGCGGGAAAGTATCAGTTTATAACTGCCCCGCTCTTCCTGAGGGGTCTGCTGTCGGTCACTGCTCAGACCATCACACAGGGCTGAAAGTACCTTTGGTCTGATCCAGTACAGGGAAAATAATATTCTTATGCCAAGTAAGTGATGCATGCAGTGTTTGGTAGTAAAATCTACAATATACCATGTTTCATCATTCAAAGGACCGTCTTAAGTGAAGTTTGATGTGTTTCTTGCCATGTGAAACATTCAATGAAGGAAAGAATGTGGGGTACAGAACAGTTAGTTAATTTGGGATTAAAACACAGTTCTCCAATAAATCTGCAGAAATATAGGAGGTGGGTGTTTGGCATTAGATATTTACAAAGATGTGTACCTATAAAAGACCTGGTTTTCTTATTGGTGACTTAGATTCCCTGTTTGTTTCTTCATAAAATAAGGCCATACTAAGAACTCTAGTCTGTGTTTTTAAATGGCTAGAAATATTTATGAATCAAGTGATTTCTCTTGTAAGTCTCAAGCATCTAGCATTTGCAGTTTATTTGCATATACAAGCATTGATATCTTCCTTGGGAAATTACAGGGCTCCACGGATAGATAGATAGATAGATATCTCATATATATATATGATATTATAAGAAAAAGCATTCAAGATTTTGGATGTCTGTCTGAAACACAGTGAAGTAGTCCCTCTCACTAATGAGTTCTTAAAATTGAAATCAAAGTCTCTTGACAGCTGATAGTTGCACAGAATACTCTGAGGGAAATGGGGGGAAATGAAGAAAATGGGTTATATGCTGTAGCGTATACATAAGTATATAAGGCAGTAACCAGATACCTATGATTGCAGAACCAAAATAAACACTAAGTTCATAGGTTTTGTAAGGCTTTGTGTACATCACAGTTAACAGTGACAAAACCAAGACCAGGGCACTTAAAGCCCTGCTGTTGCTGATGCCAGTGTACTTAGATATGAGTAACACATTGTACTGTTTATCAAAATAATGGGAATTTGTAGACATCAGAATTTGTAAAAACAGCATAAAATTAAAGCTCATTCTTTTAGCGAAGAGAGGAGACATTTTTAATAATGACTTTGTGTCATCAGTTTAGAACATGTACGAGTAGTTGGCCTGCAGATGAAATTTGCCATGGAGACAGAGAGAGCAAGACACAGACCACATAAGTATGTACAGTATGTTATTCTTATTCATTCCAAGGGCTGTAATTCAGCAAAGGTTTTCAGCCCGTTCTTTTAACTTAATAAATAGACCCACTCCATCCTCTTATTCCTTCTGTGCAAGAATAAAGGGCCGATGATTTATTTCATTTATTTTCATTATTTCCAACCAACAGTCTTTGGTTAGATGATGTGCAGGTGAGAATATGGAAGTGTTCAGCCCCTGCAGAATACACGGTTGTATAACCCTGTTCCAAAAAGTAGTTTAAGCTGTAATGTCAGTCAGCCACTCCTTGATTTCATGCCCTCAACATTTCTAAGCTAGTTCACAGTCCTGTTGTGTTTCCTTACATTTGATCAGTACATTTTTGCTTTAAAACTTTTATCTAATCTTCCTAAGGAGATGGCATTGAATTGGCTGTTTTCCTTCTTTATGTCATGTACATGTTTTAGAATTAGGTTCATTTATTTTGAGAAGCTGACATAAGCCTTAAAACTAGCTGAGATTGTTAATGCTGAGTTGTGACAACAGCTTTTATTTATTTTATATTTTTTTAAGAAAATAGGTTTTGCATAGTCTGCCATTCCCCGCTATTTCTATATTCTCTTATCCCACTGTCCAGCCGTCATTTCAACATTGCCTCTGGCTTTAAAATTGCTTAAGTCTGCTCCCAACCTACCCATATTTACTATATGGCTGCTCGTGGTCAATATCAGAATTCAGGTGAGGAATCTTCTTTCATTTTCTGTTATTTTCTGTTTAATGCTTTGCTTCATCGCCCCTCAGATAAGTTCATGTCTTTTTTACCCCATTATGAGGCTTTGGAAAAGAAGTACCTGTGTAATAATGTGTAGCATTTATTAACTTTTAATTCTTGATTCCTGGACCATGAAGTGTGTATCTGTGTGTATTTTATAAACAAGTCTTACTTATATTAGCAATCATATGTACCTACTGAGATGGTCTCTGTCATAAAACTTGCATTTGCCAAAATCTTACTCCTTGGACTTACTTGTGGAGGATTATTCTGTAACAAAGAAAGAAACACCGATTCAGGGGGCAATACTATTTACCAAAGCTAAGTGTTGTATTTTTATCTACTGGCTTCTACAACACAGAGCTTCTACAACACAAAAAATTCAGGATACAATCTAATGCTACCCACGCCATCAGGAAATATATTTTCCCTTAGGTAGCATCTCACATCCCCTAAGAAAACGTGTGGGCTAAGAACTACAATCCTATAAGACCACATCATGTTGCCTTAAATTTATCAAGAACAGACCTAATTTAACTGTTTATATTTATAGGATATGTGAAGTTGTAATGTAGTCCTATTACTTTGAGACTTTGAGTCTTGATTTCTAAATCAACATCTTTTAGAAATCTTTTAAGTTAGTAAATGTGTTCCTTGCCAAACCAAGCAGCAGCAGCAGCTGTTTCCTTTTGTATTCAACATTGACAAGCCACCTCTCAGACTGTATAGAGGACACTTCTACACCATGAGTTACCATTGTCTGTAGCTACTCACTACTCACAGCTGCAGAATGGCCCCATCCGAGAAGGATGAGTTTGCAGACAACTTCTAGTTCAGAATCTGCTCTGCAGATGGCCCAATGGTGGTACAGAAATAGAAAAACTGGCAGTTTTATGTTAGGATCAGCAAAAAAAGAACCCATTTATCATCTCTGGTGAAGATTACTGTTCTCACCAGCAGCATATGGTGTCATAATTAGATGTTATAAAGCTTGTGTATGGAAAAATGCTACCAGACTTCTGGTTTACAGTACAGTGGAAAAAAAAAAAAAAAAAAAGGTAGCAAGTAGGAAGTTTTGATCTAGGAGCAAGTGCAACACTTTATTCACAGGTTCTTCATCTTTCTGAAACCTTTCAGAGAGGCATCTGTATCCAGTGATATGTGCTTAACAATGAGATGCTTCAGTGTGTTTAAGCATGAAGGGAATCTTCAGACAAACAAAACATCAGGGGTACAGTTTGAATTAGAGCATATTTACCTAAAAATATATTACTGTTAGAGTAGCGTAACATTTCTCACACTTTTTTGCTGTCTCCTCTTGGCCTTCAAACTTTGATTGCTTTCACCCAAGTGTAGTGTTTCCTCTTCATATACAGATACGTGCCAGGAAGAGCCAATCCTAAGTGTTAGCCAGCTCCCATCTGCTTATGGTAGTGGATAAGGCTACTCAGATCAGGAAACAAACTAAGACTGAAGTCATTTTATCTGAAAAAAAATTAAAAAAAAAAAAAAAATCCTTTAACAAAAATTACAGCATCGATTATTTGAAATGAAAAACGCCAAAAGTAAACATTAGCCCATTTCCCAGTGTTCAGGTAGGCACGTTTTTTTCGGGCGAGCAAAATATATACCAAGCAAAAAACAAACTTACATCTACCATGTATTAGTACCTGAGGTGGTTAAAAAGGTGGATTCTAAACCAGGCCATGAGGACACGAGTAGTTATCCAGAGTGGAGACATCAGTCAGAGTAGTATAGTTGCTCAAGAGCAGCATTAAAACAATTAAGTTAAATGTAAGCGGTTTAATTTGATTTTATACCCTAAATATAAATAGTTTGCAGAAAATAAGACTGTAAGGTCTTCTGGAAGTTTTTAATTTCTGTTTTCGTGGTATGCTACAAATAAGCATAGAAATAAACATCTTAATACAATTTGGCATTAATAGATTAGCAAAGGAATATTTTGACAGGTCTTTGCATATTGCTAAAATAGTACATTACAAGTATATGTTTCTAACAAAAGTAGAAAAATGAAGGATAGCATTGCATTTATATACAGTAGGAAGTGAACCATCAGAAAATATTAACCAGAGTACTTAAAACCAAATAAGTTGATGTGTCATGCTGTTATCCATTGTTCCATCCCTGGCATACAGGAGGGAAATGCTGGGTTTGCTAAATGCTGTAGTCAAAACAGCTCTCTGGTTTGGCGTGCCTGTCGATATTGCCTACTGCTCTGGATGCCTTCAAATGCTGTGTCAACAGTTCATAATCCTGTATGGAGAATTACTCCTCTCTTTTATACAAATTGATAATTTTCCAAATATGCTCATCTTTAGTTACCATTTGAATAAAAAGACTCCTCTCCAGGGTATACTCACATAATCTTGGAGACTAGAAGTGGAAAGGACTTACTAGGTCATCAAGTTTATCCATCTGCCAGTGCATGATTTTGCCCTACAGTGCACTTTGTAATTCTTGGTACAATGGCATTTTAGGTGCAAAAAGGGAAACAGGTTTTATCAGTTTAGAAAGAAATAAAATCTGTGGACAGAGGTCTCTCACTTGCACATTTTATGTGTCTTGTTAACCTCAGTAAACATAAAGACTGAAAGTTTTTGCATGTTCTCCTTTCAGACCGAGACCACAGCCAGTATTTTGGCCTTAATTACATTGAAACTAAATAATAATAACAATAATAAATGTTTGAAGCTATTCCTCTATTGTTCATCTAATTTGTCTGCATGAGAACTTTCACACTATGCTCTCCAGGTTGTAGAATGGATCAAAGGGTAAAATTAACAATATAAACTGTTCAAAAACATGAAAATCTCTCTTCAGTAGAGTTTTTTTTGTTTTGTTTTGTTTTTTACTGATGCAGTCCTTAGACCAGAGCTGTTATTGTCTTCAGGAAGAAGCAGGGATGTAACGATGAGGTTCTGTGGAACATCTCCCACACTATCTCAACCCTGATTCACCTTTGTTTTCCCACACAAAGGATGATGCTTTCTGGATTTTGATTGATTTAGAGTTACCTTGTTCCCATCAATGGAATCTTGTTGAGATTAAGTCCTTGAATCAGGCTCTGGCAAACACTTTTGTCATTGTAGCAAGGTACAAGATAGACAGGGATCTTCAGAAGAGCCATCATGCAGCTGCTAGTTTGCTCTGGTTTTTACAATTCTTTTGGAATTTACAATTCTTTTGGAATTAAGGCTTCTAGCTAGTCAAAGATGAACATCTTTTCTAGCTAGGTGTACTTAGTGGGTCCAAAGTTTCCACTGATATGCTCACAAAGCACAGAGGTAGACAACACAAAGAAACATAAATACTTTGATATATTTGCATCTACATACATATTTAAGGTCTGTTTTTTCAACTGTCCCGCTGACACTAGGTTAGTTCTGTAAAAAAAAAAAAAAAAAAAAAAAAAAAAAAAAAAAAAAAAAAACTTTTCTGTGTCTTTATTTGGGAGTTCTGAGCAACTTTTTGTTGTTTCAAGACTCAGGAAACAAGATTGCAGGAGCTGTTCTTCTCTAAGGTTTGAAATTTTCTTCATATGTATCCACTAAAATAGTTGCCTAAAAATTTGGACACGTGTTGCTAACAATTAATACCTTGTATTTAGCATTTCATTTCTCTTTGCTGTAAAAAAGTCTTGGAGGAGAAAAATAATTCTAACATACAAAGCACAGCTACAGAATTGAATACAGTTTCTCTACAGTTAGAATATGCATTAAATGTCAAGAATGTTTCTACCAAAATATACTTTACATACAGAAGTAATTGTTTCCTATATATAAACACAGTATTCCCACCAAAAGTTACATTTTAAATTCAGATTCTTAAAAGCGTTCCTAACGCTAATTTCTAGGCAGGCTTATTTGCTCTGTCTTCATGAGAGCAAGTGAAACATCCAGCAGCAGGATCTGAGTGGTACCTACCTCAAAATTCCTTGTTAGTCTTGAAGAACTTTTACACACAAAATGGGAAGCATTTATTCAAATAATTCCACTGAATCAATAACAAAGTAATGTTGAACTTTGATCTTTTACTATGTTATAATAAAAAAATCGTTCTATTTGAAATAGGATATAAATCTAAAACATCAAACAATAAAAAAAAGGGGGGGGATGGGCAATTAATTCAGAACTGATTAATTTTATTCTGCAGCTGAAGCTTTTTTGCCCCACATAATTTAGAACAAGCATTTAGTAATCATTAAAACATAGAAAGTTACTGACAGCTTAGGAGTTTTCTAGAAACAATAAGTCAACTCTTCATTTTTTCCCAGGCTGTTACAGATTTTATTGCTATCTAATCTAATGTCCAGAAACCCACTGTAAACACAGACCAATGTAAAGTAAACACTGAAGCCTCAGTATCAGATAAACAGAACACTGACAATTCAAATTTTTTTTCCACGCAAGTTTTCCCAACTTAATTCACAGCAAACTTTCCATATGTATCAATTTCCATGGGACTCTATAAACTTTACATTGTTGTTTTTTGGGTTTTGTTTTTTGATGAAGTCTACAGTTTTGCTGGCTATGCTGGGGGTTTGATGGCACTGCATGCTTTCAGTAGATGTGAATTCAGAAAACAAATGCAGCATTGTGTATAATGACAAAATGTGGAAATAATGCAGAGGTCAAAAAGAAAATATTTTCTTTTTTTTTCTTCCAGAAGAAAAAATGTTTTAACTCTTGTGTGAGTTTTCTGTATGATTTTTGTGAAACTTTTGCGCTTCTCTGACATTAACTTCCACAAGAGAGAGCTGCATTAGTGGAATCTTTCAGAGACCTGCAGAAAATTATGTTTAAAGACAGCCTTTTTGATAAATATCATGAAAGCTAAGGAGAAAAACAAAACAAAACAAAAAACTTGGAAGGTGGTATATAATGAGCTAGATAAAGGTGCTAAAAGGGCATTTGATAATTAACACTGGAGAGAAAGACAACGGAATGTTTCATGGAGAAAAACAAAGATACTGATGATTATATTATTTGATGATTATGATATTAGGGAAGACCAAAGTGCGAAACCAAAACCAGAAGAGTTAAGACTACTTTTATGTCTAGGTACTGCTGTGGATGTTAGTAGGCATTAAGAGTTTTTATGCAGAGTAAAAAAAAAAAAAAAATCATACTTCTTTATCTGCCAGCACAGGCAAAAACTAATTTTGTAGATGCAATATAGATATCTAGTTACTTGTTGTTTTTTTTTTGTTTTGTTTTGTTTTTTTTAGCTCACTCAGAAAACAGTCATCCATGGTCTGAAAATTTCTAATTAGAAAATACCAGGGATATATTTATTGAAAGGCTTGCAGGAAATGGTGCATTAGTGGTATTTTCTTAAAAACTATCAGTTACATTTCCGCTTGAGTTATCCGAATAGAAAATATAAAATAAGAATACTGAAGGCAAAAATAAAAAAGGACAGTGAGCAGGTCAGAGGTGCAAAACTCAGCCTGGAATGGAAAAGGCAGATGTGGATGGGATAAAGGAACTGTGATCCAAAAATTCCAGAGAAATGCGCAATAGCTTGTGCAAACACTCCCCTCAATAATTGGTGCCCAGTTTTGCATGTTCTGAGGATCAGAGGGATTTTCAAAGTGGAGAATACAATGAAATTCGACCCTGGTGCCAATTCCTGACTTCTTTCACCCTGAGTGTAGTTAGGTACTCCATAACTAATGAATCGAGATATTAATTTAATATTTTCAAGTAAGCTAGTTTCTACCTATTGCATAATGTCAAAGTTTCTGCAAATTACTGTTGTCCCAGACATTAAACAGGAAGTCAGTCAGTGCTGTGTCTGCAGCTCCTTACAAGGAAGGCACAGAAGTTCAAAATTCATAGCCAACATCCAAAATACCAACTTACCCAACTTACCCAAGCAGGTTAGAACAATCCCTGAGTCTATGAACATTATTTTTGCCCCTCATAAATTTATCCCCATGCCCCAAAAAAAGCAAAGTATCAAAGAAGCTTTTAAATAAGCTTGTGTCCTTCAGGAAGATTGTGCATAGAGAAACAGACAAGTTATTTGCTTATACGAGGAACGGGTGGAAGGTTAGCAGACAGATCCATATCTCTGTGCTTCTGCTGCAGCAATGTCTGAAGAAATTGGCTGATCACTTTGTGGGTGGTTCTTTTGCTTTGCAAAGTCCCAGCTGAATAGCTACAGCTCTATCCAGCCCCTCTGCTTCCCAAAGTACACAGAGAATTGAGGAATAACTAACAACTGTGAAAATAACTTGGACATCCAAATATGCTATCCGAGGCTATCATCTCATGAGACAGGCCAAGCCTTTGAAAAGAAAGACCAGTTTATAATAAAATATATTATATAAAAATATATCATTTAAAATATAAACAAAAATATTTAAAAAAAAAAAAAAAAAAAAAAAAAAAAACTAATAAGAACAGGTACGCATTAAAGAAGCTGAATTTCTTGAAATTGCAGCTTTGTGTCGTTAGGATAAATAGGATGGGAGTTAAAATGTTCAGATAAGAGATTTCAGGATTCAGATATATGAGTCAAAGATAGTTTAGGGAAAAAAAAAAAAAAATCTGGTCAAAAAGACCAGATTGAAAAGATAAAAATGATATATGCTCCTGCAGATTTCAGGAAAAGTGTTATTGTACTTTTCATTAAGAAAATAAATTATTAGTGTACTAGTGTACTATTCAAATGTATAAACTCAACAGAGTTAACAACCACACTTGACCAGCAAGGCCTTTCTATTAACTAAATTTTAAAGAATTCAAAACTTCCACATCTCTAAATTTCTGAGTGCACTCAATTACAAAGGTTAAATGTCCATGAAGTGTTTTACATCTCAGGGTTAGCTCACTCCAGAGGACATTCTGGAGCACAAGTGGGTCAGTCCTCATATTAATTCTATTCAGACATCGTAAGTTTCATTTATTAACTTGTCAAAATATCTGACTCTTGCTCAGTTCTGTGGGTGGAGATGGTCGCGTGCTCAAGCCAGCCTTCTGATCTATTGTTGCTGGCTTTTCCCCAGGAGCTTGGAGGCAGGCGGCCCCAGCAGAACAGCTCCTGCCCAGCTCCACTTTAGAAATGCTCCAGGGGCTTTGGTGGGGCTCAGGCAAGGGCAGCAGGGCAGGGTGTCAGCCCTCTGGCACTTCTGCAGTGGCTTGCCGTGCCCTGAGGTCCTGGCTTTCTTCCTTTCACAACGTTCATGGCTCGCATCTCCACATCTGCCTGCATAACTGTCTCTTCTGCTTCCTACCAAAATCTAGTTCTCCCTTTTCCTGGCCATTCCAGCAAGACCACCTTGTGCTTTCTCATTCACTCCTTCAATAGCTGCTGCTGTCTGTATGTTTTGGTGGCTCTCAAAAGTTGTGTTCGAAGGAAGAACAAAAAGGCAGAAGTCCCCCGTTAACTGTACAGAGGTTAGATGGTAACCCACTGCAGACAAGCATGCTTTCGTAGATGTGCAACTGTCTAAAGATAAAGTTCACTAGCAAAAATATTGCAAATATTAAATGTAATGTGTGAATATGTCACGTGTGAGAGGAGCATTTCATAATATTCATTTTACAATATATCACATGAGAGGAGTGGCTGGCACAAGTCTGGATAGCTTGTGTTAAACCCTGGTGTTGGGGTTTTTCCATTCCTCCAACTTGACTCCAGATGTGCAGTGAGGTGCTTTGTTAAACGACTGATGTGTAAAATGAGTGAGAACAAGGTCTAGAACAGAAAATGCAGTGCATGCAAACAACAGGTATTTACCCATCCAGATGCTGGTGGGCCCCTTGTCTTTTGCAAGTGGCCACAGATTCCTACTGGAAGTAAGGTCAATATGTATAGGGGTCATATCTGTATCTCCTAGTATCTCAATGCTCTCTGGAGACAAATTAATAGTAACTTTTAAGATATTTTTTTTTCCTGGCAAGGCACAGTTTGGATGGGTTTAAGCCTGTATTCCCAAGGAGACCAGGCCAGCCTAGATAGAGTCAGTGTAACATTTGGGAAGTCTAAAGTGTTTCATTGATAAGGAATGTGGTAAATCTGTTTGTATTGACATGGTAGGGCTGTGGTGTTTATACCGTGTTTGACACGTTCAGGAGTCTGGCTTATGTGCTACTCAGCTCATTGAAAATAACACATTTCATTTAAAGATTGCAGAACAATGTCTTCTCATCTTCTTTTATATCCCACATCACTTACCACAGCCGTTCCTGGAGTGTTAAGAATTATTCTACAGTGAAAGAATATTATTTCATGTGCTGTTTTTTCCTGACTCTTTCGCAGAAACAGAAAACAGGGCAAGATTCTTCTTGATATATAGTTTCTTTCCATAAAACATTTCATTAAAAAGACTTTGACATCTCTTTAAACGTAGCTCATATCTATTTTTAGGTGAGGTAACACTTGCATCTATATGTTTGGTCTTCTAATTTACTCTAAAAATTCTTCAGAATTGCCTTTCAGCTTGAAGCCTACCAGAAGCTCAGCTCTTAACAGAAGTTCAGTCAGACACAGTGCTTCTAAGGAAGCCTAATAACTATCTTTCTCTTTTGAGGGGCTCTGCACCAAATAGATTAAAACTGGCTTGCTCATTGTCTTCCAAAATAGCCAATGCACTAGGTCCAGAGGAAAATTGGAGCACATTGTTAGGCTGATAATATGAGAAGTTATTCAAGGACAAATTCTTTTAATTTTTATGTTTTGAATTATTTTTTACTCTGCCTAACAGAAATTGCAATCCACATTGCTTGTGTATTTTTACAAGTACTACATCTCATAAATATTTAAGTATTGCTATGGTCATCTTTGCAGCTTTCCCAAGATAATGATGAGGTGAATTGTACTAACTGTCCCTTGTTGGAGAATGCGGTTTCAAAAAGGTTTTGATGAAAAGCTCTGAAAAAACACCTCATTCTAACTTTGAGAGGGTTAGTTAATAAATAAAAGATAATGCCTCCTATCTCCCTGCCCAGAGCTTGTGTATTGAATATGTTTGATTTAAATGTATGCTGCTTTTCCACCTATGTGACATTTCATTCACAGGTTAACAAAAAAAAAGAATATGACCAAATCAGTGGTTAAAAATTTAAATGCTTTATGTTGTCATTAGAAAACTGCTTTAAGCTAGAATTCAAAAATCCTTTGATCACTAATGGGACGGTGGTGGAATTTTGCAGTTGGCATGCACACGTCTTGTCCCACAGGGCATAACTATGTAAGTTTGTCTATGCTATTCTTCCTCGTAGGCTGATGGAGAGTATGTTGAAAAATGCAAGTCCACTACAGCCTTCAGTGGCTGTAGTGGCACCTAGGTGTCAAGGTCTCTGGGTGCTTGGTGGCTACCTCAGCACAAACAAAAATAGTATAGTAACTAGTGTTCATATCATAATGTCGCATGCACAGGGCTGCAGGTACACTAATTTTATATGGGAAGTACTGCATTCAAAATATTTTAATGGTAACATCCCCAGGTGCCAGGCTTTAAGACCATGTGGTATAGCTAGTTGTTAATTTGTACAAAATTTACCACACAACTTCCATTTTCTTGATGTTTCTTGACAATGTCTGTCTGCACTGGCAGTTGGCTCTGACAAGGTATGTGACCCGTTCAGGAGTCAGGTACCAAGGGAAGCTGCCAACATGGACAGCAGGGGCAGATCTAACTTTGGGGACACTCAGGAACCTTCGCAGTAGAAGTTCATAAACCTTGCTGTGATCTTTCTTCATCATTAAGTTTTAACAGCAACATGCAGTAACTCCATAACACCATTTAATAGCAGAGGTAACTATAAAATAGTACGAAGGCCTTATTACGGTGATGTAGCATGTAACAACTTGATGGAGCATGTGGCAAATTTACCTTTTCCTTTTTTCCACCAAGGTTTCAAGGTGCCATTGCGTGCTGGTACACCTGCGCCATAGCCCTCAGCGGGTCCATCATCACCCCCAGAGTCAGGCATGGTGCCACCTGGCTGTGCGTGCAGAGGGTGAGTAAGAGAAAGCTGTAAGGTCGTTGAAAGAGGAATGATGTTTTATTTTGTTTTCCTAGGTAGGAAAAGTAAATATTTCTGTCAATGTTTTCTTCGTGATGAAGAACCTTACAGTGTGCTTGTTTTGCATGGTGTTGTTCTCCGAAATCTCTGTTGCACCCAGGTGAATGTGCATGCACATGCATGCAGGAGTCAACTACAAAACATTATCTTGAGGTCACCCTTGCTAAAAAGTAATCCAGCAGCTACTGAGAGAAACCACCAGGTGAGTCCCTTTGTTGTTTGTCTCCCTAAGGCAGTGGCCTTGGATCATGAAAATGGAAGGGGACTGCTCTAAGAACAGTCATGAGGCAAAAATGTCATCACCGTCTGTATTGAATTTTTTTTTAATCAGTCAGTCAAATCTGTTGATAGATTTTGCATTTCAGTGCCTGATTTAGCTCAGAACGTAAACATCACCAGCTGGACAGCTCTGTCAATAGCACTCAATTTTCAGAGAGGCTAAGTATTCTTACAGTAATGTTAACTAAATTTTTCTTCAGAAATTTGTTTGACGCTATTTCTCCATTTAAGAAACGTCTTCAGAAATCCAGCCAAAAGTACAGAAGATCTGACTGTGGTGTTCTGCACTATTTGGACATTAGTAGAAAATTAATGAACCAGCAGCATAATGCTTCAAAAACAGATTTACTTTTTTCACTTGGTGATGGTACAACTCTGGTTCCAAAGATAATGAGAGTTTGACAGGAATGCCAGTAACGTTTCTGAGAAATAATGGTAAATGTCACTTGGCTGGTGAGAACCAAAGCTGAGGTACACGGCAATCTTCGTGCAGTGTAGCCTAGTAGATATGGCACTGGATCAGGACCAGGATTCTGCTTATATCTTCTTTTTCATTTCTAGAAACTACTCTGTTTCCTTTATGTTGTAGATTGCCATTTGCCTTTGCAAAGATTACACTTCCTAAAGTTCTCAGAGATCTAGAGATGGCATATGTAAACTATTCTTCATCCTGAAATTTCACTACTCTTCCAAAAGAAAATATTTCCTTCAGTTTCTGAGTAGTTGAAGTGGTCATGGGTGATATCTTGAGAGCTTGAAAAACAACAGTATTGCAGTGGTTTTGTTCACAATGACAAAACATAAAGAGGCACAGTAAGGCAGCTTATGGGAAAGATAGTACAATAACAACATTGACCTCCTGACCCTTGTAAATTAGGAAGTGCAATTTCTAAATCAAAAACAGCACCAGAAACTCTGGGAATGGAAACAGGCTTAATTCTTTGTTGTGCAAAGAAACCGAGATTTCCATAACAGCAGGTCAGATTTTTGGTCCCGTATACATGTCCATTTGTTTCATAAATTCCAGACAGCTGTGTGCTCAGAGTGGCTTTGGGAACAAGGATAAGCCAGTGGGGAAGTCGTGAGGAGAATGGCTGGGGATCTGCACCCTTTCCATGCCAAGGAGATGCAGGGTTGCTCAGGAGAGGGAGATCTCTATTCCTAAATGCTTCCTGAGGAATCTCTTTGCAGTCAAGACCATTCTCTCCTGCAGTGTCTACAGGGTTGTCTTGAACACAGAGTCTGCAATAGGCAATGTATGTTTACCATCAGGGAAGAATGACCCAGAGCAGATCTCTAATCTCAAAATAAACACTAACCAGATATAGTGGCATCCATGAAAAGATTCTTTCCACTGCTGCTTCTTTTAATTTTCTGTATGCAAGATTTGTTCAATACCATGGGTCCTGGAACTGAAATCTAGCAGGAGTTTGGTGGAACATCCTTATGAGGATAGGCAATTCATCTGGGGCTGGGAAGGTTGGGATTAATTATATTTTCGTTTCAAGGCATACTCTATTTCTTTGCCCCCTTGTAGTCTTTTTCTTTTCCCTGTATAGTTCCACCAGTTTATTCATTGTTCTGCCATTTGAAAAGGGTTGTTCCATACCTTCAAATATTGATTTAATAAATTGAAGTAGGTACTTTTTTGAGTTTTCCAATGTCTAGAAAATTAACTGCTGAGAAGAATCTATTCTTATATAAAAGATTAAAAAGATTTTGTACCTTAAAGCTATTTATTTTAAAAAGTTGAAAAGCATAATCTCGTATTGTTTCACTAAATAGATAGATAGATAGATAATATGATATTTATTTCCACTTATTCATGAGACACAGTTGTTAGGAAAGGAGACAGAAAACATCTCTTATCTTTAGGAAACAAAGAGCAAATGGATCTCAAATAAGCATAACAATTTTTGTATTCATAGAATAATTAAAATTTAGGTGTTTGGACAGGCAGTAAGTTTACATTTTGTGTTAGTTTGTCTGGGAAAAAAAAATCTGTTTGTTTAGCAAATGCAAAAAGACTGCCTGACATCAACCCAGGACTGGGTCAAGGCAGTATAAAGCAGACTGCACTGCTGCTACTAGAAAATAAAACAATGGCAAGCACTTGGGAAGTGTTAATTTTGTATATATATTACATTTACAGGTGTAAGCTATGTGCTATAAGCATGTGGAGACACAGGAGAAACAAAAGGAGATGTCTCAAGAACAGCCTCAGACAAGACAGTTTTGTAAGCAAAAGTCCCCACCACGCAAAGAAAGTCCATGTTATGTTACAGGAACTTTGTTGAGTGACAAGGATGTGCTTGAGGGCAGGCTGGAAATCTGCAGGGGCTGAGGCATGAGGAGGAGAGAAGGTGCCTCAGTGCAAAAAAGGCGGATTCCAGGGTCTGCTGGATTCATACCACTGTTAGCGCTGTTTGTGCCACAGAGTTCGTGGGGAATGAACGTGAGCTAACTTCGTTCAGTTTTCTTTATGATTCTTCCTGACTGTTTAACTTGGTCACCAGAGTCCACCACAACTTTGTTGTTACTACTTTGGGGTGGTTTTGTGGCATCTTTTTACTCTGAGTATCTAATAAAACACCCAGCCTTACCCAAGCAGATGTTAATGACATTGAGCTGTTACATTTGAACTAGGATTTTCTGTTCTGTAATACAAAACCAAAAACCTGCAAGCTCATAAACAGCTTAGCCATAAAGCAGGATGGGATCAATAGTATAGGAATTCTGCTGTGCATGAGGATCCTGTGCATTACCCAGGATAACTCATAAGTGCTGGCACTTCCCTGTAGCAGATATACCATGGCCTGTATGAGAGTGTTAGAGTTAACAAGAGAGGAATGCATGTGACAAGAGGTCGTGGATCAGAAGAGATCCCTTCAAGCAGATGTGGAGAGCCAGCCTTCCAGGCCACCCAGCAGCAGTGAGTGGGGCTGGCCCCGGCGTGGTCTGTGTTCCCTCCGCCCAGAGAAGCAGCTGGACACCACCTCTCTGTTCTAGGAAACCTGTACGCTCCTTGGGACACGTGGCACATCTGTGGTCCAGAAGAGAACGTCACACCTGCCTTGTACAGTCAGGGAAAACTGGTCCAATGCTAATCCTGAAGACTGAGATTTCTTTTTCCTTTTTTACATTTTGATGACCAGGATTTCCTTTCTTGTGGAAGAATCTCGTGTTGCCATATTTTCTGACCCTACTCACAGATCTTCTCTTGCCTCCATTTAGAATAGCTTTTTCTAAAAAATCGTTTCTCCTTTCTAATTTCTTCTGCTTTGAATCATGTTAATTCCAAACAGATCAAGAGTTAAAACAATTAATCCTGTGTTCTTTTGTTTTCTGTTTTTTTCCAAACGATGAGTCCTAAGAGTATGGATGGCCTTTTGTTATTCTTTAGTTAACTCAAACAAGAATATTTATTCCCTCATTAGAAAAAACAAATCAGAGAAGAAAAAAATGTGAGACAATAATTTAAAATAATTCCTGGCTGTGTCTTACAGTTGTTCTTTTTTATTTAGAAAATGAAAAAAAAAAAAAAAATGGGGGGGCAGAAAAAACATTCCTAAAATGTGCTGGATCACTAGTCCTGAAGGCTAAATCCTGGAATTTTTCTACATCGAGGTCTTATGTGAACAAACAGCTGAACTGGAGCATGCTTGAGCTGTGCTGGGAAGTCCACATGCTCTCTGGAACAGCAGTGCTTTGAGCAGAGGCAGCAGAGGCTACAGCCTGGCCCTGAGCAGAGCCAAGAGTGAAGGTTGGTGCACCCCCGCTTCCTCCACAAACTCTGTGCTGCAAGGATAACCTACT
Source organism: Nettapus auritus (assembly GCA_011076525.1). Classification (NCBI taxonomy): domain Eukaryota; kingdom Metazoa; phylum Chordata; class Aves; order Anseriformes; family Anatidae; genus Nettapus; species Nettapus auritus. The sequence goes on along the minus strand of CM021771.1, from coordinate 4,416,587 downwards.
TTATATGATAGTGTGATCTCAGGCTGAGATTTCTCTCTTCACAGATTTATCAGATTTTTTTGTTACTTGGACGTATATCAAAACAGGATTTTTTGCACTCATGTAAAAGCAAATGTAGCTGAGCAACTCACAACCAAATTTTTAGTCTTAAGCATTTCTGCCATTTTTATGTCCTGATGCTGTCCACCTAACAGCCATAAGCTGTAAGTAGCAAAAGCCTTTACATGACACTGTCCTGACACAAAGTCTTGCAACCATTCCACTGAGTATTTTCTTAGGGAATCGGATGGTGGTGTTTCTTAAAAAAAAAAAATAAATAAAAATAAAAATGTGGAGGTCTGTTTTCTTCAGTTGCACAATGGAAATCTGAATTAGAGATGAAAGGATTCCTTGCAAAATAAGTTTGACACCTCAGTGAAAAAGAGGAGCATCTTCTCCAAGGCTTTGGGCCAGTGCTCTAAATTAACAGATTTCATCATTGGCGACAAGAGTAGGTACGTGTTCAGTACAAAAAACCACACCCTGGCCACAGATTTTGAATTCCCCAGCATTCAGTACACCCAAAGGTCATTAAACTCGTTTGGCTTGCATCCCTCCTGCTGTGAAGAGAAAATGCTGTGGGTGCTGTCTGCTTCACCCGTATGCAGTCATAATGTTGGCTCTGCTCTAAGAGCCTTCACAGCTGTGCTGTAACTCAGTTAGTTCCCAACATGACTCAGTTGAAGGATTTTATTTAATCTGCACAGGACTTTTGCAAAAAGAGAATTTTCATTTGCGAAAAGCATTGAAGCTGTGCAAAGGTGAAGGCAGAAGGCGTGTGAACAAGAGGCTGCATCTCAAAAGCTAATTTCCCATTGTCTTAGGAAATAATTTCAGTGAAATGGAAAGATGGGAGATAAATAGAACAATTTCATTGATTTGACCACTTTAATTCCTGTAATTGTCTTATTAGTCATCAGTGCTGTGGTCGTAGTTTGTATTACCTTTAGTTCATAAACAGGAATTATTAAATTGTAACGGCTTTTGTTGTTGTTGTTGTTTGTGTAGTGGCTCTAAATTCAGCTCTTCAAGTAAGTCAAGTATTTTTTAAAAGTGGGCTTGAAGAGAAAACAATCTGCTAGATGCATCTTAGCAGTGTGTGGTTGTTCACTGATAGTGCAATCCAGGGGAAAAAAATAAAGTTCTTACAAAAAGAGTTAGAAGACTTGACCCAGATTTCACTGATGTGGCATTTGGGGGAACTTGCCTAAACTAAGTTCCCCTATTTATTTATATTTGCTTTTGGTGATTTTTTGCACTATTTTTGGCTTTTTGTTCCTTTGAAGTCATACACACCTTTTTAAATTCCAAGATCCTCTACAATGATTTAAATCCTCCTAGAACAACAACAAAAGAAATCTTGTTCCTGACATAGGACAATGACAAAAACTGAAGACTGGCAGTTCAGATTAAGTTCTCCTGGGGACAAAAGATAGCTACCAGCCTGTTTTACCTGTCTGAATTTTGGGAACTTTCAGAGTAACACTTAGATCATTTGCTTAAAGACTGATCTTTGGTGTAGGTGGACCTGAAGTCACCTGATAAATACATATTTTGTATTTATATATATTATATATTCAAAATGTTATTGACCACAAGACTTAAATGTACACAAAGAATCCCAAATTGCAGAAGGAGCAGCATGAATACTCCGAAGTTGTCTGACAATAAAGTTTGTCAATAGTTTTAGTCTACATATCTTCCATGGTATCCACAGTAAAAAGCGAATATGTTCAGTAACAAATAATTTTTCCAGGTTCCCTCCATGCCCATTCTCTGATTCTGATATGAATACTTTTTTTCCAGTTTAATCCAGATGCCAAGACAATACATTCCTGAGGAGGTGAGTGTTAACCAAGAACAACTCACTGAATACTCCTAAAATGCCTGCAAAACTCAAGAATCAAGATAGCTGGGTTTCGTGCAAGGATGCATCTGCAAAGAGGATGTGAAAAGGAAGTCTCTGCTCACAAAGTGTCCTTGGATGTTCAAGCAAAGCTGTGCCACAGGTAATTAAAATCAAACAACACTGCCCAATGCCCAATTAAAAGGAACTGACTTATGGCAGTTAAAGGCAGTTTTCTTGTGCATTCACTCTAGAAATATAAAATCAAATCTACCACCACTGTTATTTATAGTTAACGTTAATGAGAAACTCCAGTGCAGCTGATTGTTGCCATTAATTATTTGCTGAACCACAGCAAAGATACCCCAGAACTCATGGAAGATAATGTCCATAAGTACTAGTGATTTTTATGGGATGTAATCATTAAGCGATATAGGTTATGTTTCTATTCAGGAATGTCAGAGTTCATTTCTGTACAAATTGAAGCATGCAGATTGGTACTCCAACGCCTATCAGAAATAGTATATATCATGATAAATTTCACTTCATAGTTTAGCTGGGGCATAATTTAATATCCAAGGTGAACCATCCAGAGCTGTTCTTAGAATGTAAATTCTAATTGAATGATCCAGTGTTGTTCTATATAAATGAAGGAAAACAGTAGCAAAAATAAGGCATTCACCAAGGGTGTTCTGTTTAACTTCTTAAGATGGACTTAAGTATAAGGAAATATTTGGTGAAAATATGAAAAAAATCATATGAGAATAAGAAAAAATGAGTAAACAAAGCCTTACAGGCATATGCATAAAGATTTGAAGCCTTTTGGTTAGGATAGCTCAATAGCAGGTGTCTGTTTGTTTATTGTAGCTACTTGATATCCATAAGCCAAATAACTTAACCTATTAAGTAAAGTGATACTGGGTATGAAAACCTACAGCTGCCTGAAATAACTCTGCCATCCCAACACAGACAAGACAGACAGTTTGAGAGCATTTAATTCGAACAGAAAAGCCCTGCGTCATTCCTTTGAAAGGTATGAAGCCATTTCTGCCTTACGAAGTGTAAGACGCAGAAGAGACCCTCCGGGTATTTTGAAAGTGTCATCAAGTTATTTAAGATCTCTTCATACTCGCTTCACCCTGTTTCACCTCAGGTGACCCTGGCAGAAGATGACTTTCCCATTTAAGTGCAAATGTATTTCAGGTAAATAGGTTTTGAAGTGAGACCTAATACCTATCAGATTAAAAGATAGCCTCATACTGCTTTGATTTTTATATGCATGCACAGATGTGGGTCCCTTTTCTTGGGACTGATAAATGCATTATTGACAGGAGAGACAGTTCCCTGGGTCATTGGTATCTCAGCAGTGCTTAAGAGCAAATGAGTGAGCACTCTTGCAGTTAATGAGCTGGACCAAATTAACCAACTGAGAGTAGTAATTAATTTGATCACTGATTTATCAGAGATGCGCACTGACACAGCTTTCTGCATTCACTTTGGAGTCTCTCAAACTTGCAATTAAAGCTAAATTGCCAGCAAAACTACATTTGCAACAAAACCTGTTTAAGCTATCTTATTTGGAAAATAGCTCTGTATGTTCTGATTCTTCTGAGTATCAGTAAAGTGTTATATGGAATAAAGAACAGAGGTTAATTAAAAATAGTAGTTTGAAGATTATTTTTTTCAGCTATATCTTCCTGTTTGAGGAGCAAAGAGTAAAGAAAAAGGTGGTACTTGTTCTTCATTCCTTTCAAATACTGTAAAAACAGCATTTAGCTAAATTATTGAAAAAGTATTGGTTTGTGAAATTGGTGCCTCTGAATATATATATATATTTAATGTGAGCTTTCTCCCTAGGTCACGCAAAATCCTGATGTGAGAAAAGCACTGGAACAGAAGTGTTGCAATTTTCAGGCCTCCCCTTCGTTAACTCCGATGGCTCCTCAGCAGAAACAGCCAAGTTTGCTGCTGCACAGCTGAGATTTTTCAGTTTTGGGCGTCACGTCAGGTACTCACCTTTCATCTTTGCTAGGAAGCACTAGAAATTAAAAATTGCGTTTGGGCTGTATGACTGCTGATTTGCATGAAAAATGCTTTGCCTTGGGCAGGCTGCTGCTGGGCTCCTTTTTTTCCCGTCCATACGTCTCGCATGCAGCGCACACTATACGTATATAGGCTTGGTGCGTACTTCACACATGCACAAAAGCTCCAGATGTGCTGTGTATCTTGTTTAGTTGACTTTATTCTTCTGTAAAGCCAAGAGAAATATTAATCATTCATTTACTGTTAGGGGATGGGTCTTCTTCTCATATTTCAGTAAAGGGGGTGGAAAAGTAAAGTAAGCCAATTTTTTTCCTATTTAAGGCCAAAGCTGGGGAATGCTTGTGGCTGAGTTCTGTACATGGCCCGGTGCTGGAAGGGCAGGGAACGACCGATGTTGCTATTTTGAATAGATTTTTCTTTCCCCCCCATTTTTTCTTTTTGCACAGAGAGTCTCATGTCTAATATTTAGACATGATGAGCTTTGTGCAAAAAGTAACTTTGCTCATTCTTGCCGTGTTTCAACCCTCAGTTATTTTGGCACAACAGGACGGTGAGTAATTCAAGCTTCTTATGATTTAATGTTTTTGTTTTATTTTTTATTTTCACCAATCATTTAATAGCTGGTAAGAAACGCGTACGCACAGACCTCACCAGAACACTTTTCCTTCACTAATCCAGCAGTAAAGACAGTGAATGCTGAAGCTGAAAGCTGCGGGAGCATGCATTACCCTCCCAAAGGTTGCTCTTCGCTTTGCTGTTTGCCGGTGGCTAAGGGGACTTTGCAGTGCTCGCTGCTGTGCTGCATTTCTTCTTGTTCTTACTTGTTTTCCTGTTACAGACACTGGAGAGTTTTTCGACTGTTTCCTTTAACTCTTGGAATAGCGTTTCAGCTGCTGGCTGGATGCTGTCTGGAAGTTATTTGTCACAAGCAATAAGTCTGCTTCCAGCTTTTTATCTGGACTGCTCCTTTGTACTTGCTTGTTTCCCCCCAGCAGCGTGGGGCTTTGTTTAAACAATTTGTGCACGGAAAACAGCCTGAAAAATTCTCCTTAGCTCTGATGAAATGGTTTTAAAGAGCAATATATGAAAAAATATGTCAGCGTGCGGAATTTTTCCTTTGACATAAAGCAGGGGGGTGACTGAATTCCCCTAACCACGATGGTTTCTGTCATGCGTCTGCAGGCTGCTTTGGTCCCTCCTGGGACTGACCAGCGGCTGGCAGTGTCTGCGAGTGCCTGAGAGTGCTTGTGTGTGTGTCTGCCGGACAGCAAGTGAGCATGGAATTTGGAGAGAGGAAAAAAATCCTTCATATAGAATAATTCAGCTTCCTAGGGAGATAAGTGTGGTATGGTGATTTAAGTTAAACATTCCCAAGTGCATCTGACCTTTTTTGGATGTGTCCTGGTCCTACTTGCCAGGCAGTTGAAACCAGACCTTCCTTAAGATAAAGCGTTTTTCTTTCTTGTAAATGTAAAAGATCTGCATTGTATTTATTCCTGCACTAAGGCAGCAAATAACTACAAATCACCAGATAAGTGGCAGCCAGTTACACTGCAGCAAAGGAGAGCCAAATGCCTTTAGAGCCACACCCTAGCCCTGTCTGTATGCTGCAAATCAGGAAAACAGCTAGCCAGCTGATAGCAAACCTATCTGCTTAAGCCTGGCTAGAAAGCAGGAGCTTGCCATGAGCCCAGTAGCCGGCTGTGGCAGCCAGGTAGCACCGCCTGCTGCAGCAGCAGCGTGCCCAGCACCAGCCCACCTCGCCATGCGTGGGCACAGGCAAGGCACTGCAAGGCAGCTGGAATTCTGTGGAGATAAAATGTGGTGTGCTGCAGACCAAGGCTTTTCTATTTCTGCTTTTCCAACGTATATGCTGTGCTTCAGTAATCCTCAGTGATGGCAATATGGGAAAATTTGAGCTACCACATGCTGTGAGTTCTTTCTCTGCTTACAGCAACAAACACTGTACATACATAATTTGTATTAAATATTTGTAATGTATTTCCTCTCTCTCTCTCTCTTCAGAGGGTTAAGGAATGTGTCCAATATAAAAAGAACAAACATCAATTTTATTTCTCCCAATAAACTGAGGCCAGGTCTCTTTCCTTCCCTCTGGTTGCTTCCCTGGACGTTTCTGAAGTGCAACACATATTTGACCCAAGAGATGGTAAATCTGGAGTTATAAGAACAATATACAAACGAAGTGTGAGGGAGTATTCTCATTTCTCTGCCACATTCCTGTTTCATGGTGTAGTAACGTTTCCTTCCTGGGCTCACTTCCATACTACTTACAGAGATGCAGTTATACAGATTGATAAAATGCAAGTTGGCCTTTCATATACCCAGTAATATCCTCCTCTTGGAATGCTCCTTTCCACACTGCTCAATTTGCTTTTCTCACAGGGAGATAATTGAAGTTGTTGGTTATTAGCATTGCGAATCCATGTGCAGGGCAGTGATGGACTGGGAAGCCAAATTTTCCAGGATTCGAAAGAGAATTTCCAGACATGCTAAAATGCTCTCTCTTGTCAAGAAAAATGTTTATATGGTTAGTATCAAATGTAAGTCAATATAAAATTTTCCTTGGGAAAGCCTGCCAGGAGACAAGACTTGGCAAGATATTAAGGAAATTGCTCAGTATATACTAAGCTTAGGATAGTCAGATGTACCTCTGGGCTATATGTTTCTTTGTATAGCTATAATAGGTAGGAATGGAGGTTTGAGTATAGCCTCAGGTCAAACTTCTTCAAAAGCTTGGGCTCTGGATGTTGTGGAATAAGAAATTCTCTGGGACTTCCAAGAAGAAAAGCTGAGTACCCTGGTAATCTGGTAATCCATTTCAGCCTGTAAATGAAGCCAGCTTGAGACAATTCAGGTTTTCTGATGTGTGCTGAGAGTCGTGGTGTAAGGAGCTGCCAAGCCCTGAGCATGTTCAGGATAAAATGCCTCCTGGTGACTGACAGCTGGCCTTCAGGTAGACGTGACACATTCCAGAAAGGTATATTAATTTCCACCATCTGCAGGCACCTTTGCACCCTGCATGCTAAGCCACCAAATAGCAAAAGAACTCTGCAAACAACTTCAGGAAAGAAATCCATCCTCTACCCAGCCCACATGACTAGTTGTGTAGTCTTCAGGCTTACATTCATCTCGTTTAACTTAAGTTAGTAGAGTCAGTACAGACAGCAACTTCCAGAAGACAGCTTTAACTTTAGCTAGACTGGCTGGAGGTACTTGGCAATGTACACTGGCTACACAGGAAGCACATGCACAGCCCTAATCGTGTCGGGGCCAAAAGCAAGCTGAGATGGACCCGGGCCTGCCTCAGCTGTATCTGAGATGAGTAAAGGCCGTCACCTGGAGCGTGACACTTCTCATATGTACACCCAGCAGTCCATGAGGGACTTCCCTGAGGTCACCGGGAGAACACTGCTGCTCTAAAAGCAGGGTGCAAGCAGAGACAGAAACCCATTGTTTTTATTCCAACTAGATTTTTTGCTCTAATGTAGTTTAGTGTTTTCATTGTAATGTATTATCTTGGATGTCCGGTCAGGAAGTTCATTTCTAAGATAATGACTGGATCTTAAAATATCACAGGGAAGACTTAATGACCTTTCCTATTAGTTCGAGTTCCAAGTTACGGTTTTAAAATGAAGGAGGCTTTAGGGGGCAACGTGTAAAGAGCTCTGTATGCTGAGTACTGATTTCTGATTAAAATACCCAGAAAGAAAGGATGATATTTTAGGAACACTTGTAAATAGGTTGATTGAACTATTTTGCTTTCTTCTTTTAATTGGAAGGGATTAGATGGGCAATGGAATAGACAGGTACTGCTCAGGTGCATTGGTACTTCCAGACTGGCATTTTTAGCAGTTAGCTTTATGCAACATTGCACATATTCCTTTTTGTTGGTGATGGTAAATTAGCTAGTTTAAGGGTAATGTTAATGACAGTCAGAACTATCCTGAAAGGTTATGGTAACACAAGCAAAACCTCCTCCAGATTTTTGAAGGTAAAAACAGACGATGTATATGTGGTACACTTACTGTGTGTTAACATATAATTACATACTCTTGGGTCATCTAAATTATTGAAGGTACAGTAGGTCAGGGGTCTTCTGCTCTTCTTCCATTTCTCCTAATTAGTTTATAGCAGGCAATGTTCTGCTTAGGAAAGTTGATACATCCCTTTCTGGTTTGGAAAAAACCATGCTAAATGAAAGCCTGGGGAATCCAGCCCCTCTAAACATTATATATGTGTCCTTGGAAATATGTCAAATTTCATAAACACACTTCAGATCACACATCCCTGGAAGACATTAGACTCAGGAAAATAAGACCATTAAATATCCTTTTCATTATTTTCCATATTTGTTTTTGATTTGAGACCAAGTCTACACAGACTGCATTTTTAAAGGAGAAGGGGGAGTTGGAAACCTCTCTTGGTTTATTACAGGGGGAAAAGGCAGAGGTAGAAGGGTGTTGTCTCTGGCACTGCTGTTACTGGTGATGTCTCAGAGACATTACAGTTGCTCCCTTCTTGGTGTTGCAGATTACAAACTGGTCCTATTTCCTCCTCCAGCTTCTGCCAAAATTTTGAGGCTTGAAATAGGCAGGCCAAGTGTCACTTGCAGTGTCATACTTGATGCCAGGCTTACACAACAGCTGAGTGTTAGCTTTAATTAATGCTATTGAAGAGAAAGAAAGGAATTAATTTCTGTTATTTTATCAGACTGGCTGATAAAGCAGGCTGACATGGATCTACTAGTTATTGTCCTGATTATGTGCTAACGTTGTTCATTCCTTGTTTAGATCAGAAATGTGCAGAAAATCGGACATACCTAGCTTTACAGATGGGAAAGCTTGCTGTAGATCAGTAACAGCAGTGATGCAGACGGTCACCTAGCATTTTGGATCAAAAGCAGTCTCTTCAGAGTTGAAAGGTTCAGTTTACCAGTAGGGGGAAACAACAGCAAAGTGTGCTTCTGCAGGCTAGCTGGTGACCTGAAAGCTACGTTGCTCCATGCTCTCATGGCAGGTTAGCAGTCTGGAGTAAAGCACAAGCCACAGCTGCTCTAACAGTTGCATGTTTTAATTTGTCGCTTAGAAGTAATGAGTCCTCAAAACCCACAGAACTGGAAATTAGTGCAATTGTCATATCCATTAATACTCCAGATTGTGTTATGCTTTAGTCATGCTTAAGCAACAAGGCAAAAGATCTCAGCTGAAAAAATGAAAAGTATTGGTAATAGCAAATACATGTTGTTAGCAAAGTGTCTTGTTGGACTTGAAGTAACTAAATTAGATTCCCAGTTCACTGCAGAAATTTGATGTGATGGAACAAAATTCAATTTATGGTTGGCAATGCCCAGAAACTAAAGCTCAAACTTGAAAAGGACAGAATAAAATCCTTTCTAATTCAACATGAAAACCTGTTGGTTCATTCTCATTGAGGTAGCTTGATAAATTGTACTTGCACAACCTTAAAGTAGCTTAGGGTTCAGTACCTATCACCTACCTGTATACTTACAGTTTAAGACTTTCTGGGTTTGATTTTTGGCAGTGAGGTAAATAACCTTCAGCCCAAGGTGGAACAAAAAGGGAACTATTTTAGTGTCATCATTTTACCTTGAAGTAGCTGCTACAATACTTTACCAACTTGTCCCTCCTTCAATACATCCATGATGATATGTCTTATGCACATGGAGAACTGGGCATGGACGTGATTCCTTCTTCAGAAGCAATGCACAAAGAACTATTTTGTCCCTGTTCCTTTGGGAGAGGCTGTTGAGGGAGGTGTAGATGGATGCAGAAGAGCGTACTGCAGCCTCAGCCCTCCACGTGCTGCCTATCTCCAGACGGGGACCCAAGGGACCGCTCCCAGAGAGAAGGTTGTCTGGGGCCATGCTGCTCATGGTGATGTTCTCTCAGTTACAGGCTACAAGGTGACTCACTGCAGTTCTCTCCCAGGAGCATGCTGTTAACAGACAGTGCTCTGGCTTAGTAACTGCTGTGGGACAGCTACTCCTGTATGGAGTTTCTTTCTTCCATTGAATCTTTTGATGCACAGGGGTTGTGAAGCTTTGCTTTCAGTCCTCTCCATGGTTTCTCTGACAAGAGGTGCTTTGTGCCTGCAAAATCTGGAAGGAATCCCCACAGAGTTTTCTAAGCATTCTCCATTTAGCCCAGTCAGACACTTTGCATTTCAGGCAAATAAGAGTCCCATGCATAACTGTAGGGATAGTGTCATTAATATTTCTCGCATTGCTAGACGCTGCATAATAACTTCAAAGATTAACCCTTACTTCACTCCTAGTTGTGGCTACCGGACTGATAATCACCACAGACATTAAAAAAATAGAGTGTTTATAACACCTTACAGGAGTCAGAAAGTCTCTTCTGTAAGTATAATAGGGAGTTGTGCTTATCCTGTATTGAATGCCAGAAGGGTGCAAGGAGGAATGAGTTCCATTGCTGGCAATAACCACTACATCTTTTACACAAAGGCACAGTACATTTTACATCACGTTTATACTTTCAGACAACCATTTCTCTTTCCCATCTTGTAGGGCATAGCAAAGGTTCTCCACATTTTGCTTGAGAAAAGCTACCCTAGTTCCAACCGCTATTTATTTATTTTCACTTCAGACCCAATATCCTCATCTCTGAGTGTGCAAAGTTGAAGTCTCTGGCTGCTTCTTGTCAAAATGACAATGGAAAACATGATACAACCCCCTCCAACAACAATCATTTGTTGGCTTTAATTTGGATAAACCTCAACTCTGGGACTTCTGGCTTTGTTTAGTGAAAGGACAGCAGAAGAGATTCCTTTCAGATTAACTAAGAGTGCTTCCATTTTCCCTCATTTACGTCAACCCCTTCATTTAAACATGAACTATCAGGATGAGAATGGAAGCAGTACCTCATTTAACAATGTCTGTACAGTTTTGTCTTTCTTTGAATCACACAAATACTCCGTGAAGTGATGGCTGTCAGGGGAGAGAAAGCATGCATAGGACATTGAACAGGAAGAAGGTGAAGATAATGAGAAGATGGATGCTTTAAAGCTGAATGTGTGTGTTATTTTGGAAGCCCAGGGCTTCTCTTACAGTTAAAGGGGGGTGACATTTGTAAATTTAAGACTAGCTGACTTTGTACAAGAATGGCCTGCAGCATAAGCCAGAGGAACACAAAACTATCCATAGCCAAAGGAGACCAATCCCTGTCTGCTACTGCTTTTCTCTCTCAGTTAATGTGCATCCAGCCCCATGGGGTGGCACAGGCACGTCTGCTCTCCTGCCAGGACGGCCAAAGGTCTGCTTCCATGTGGAAAACTTCTGTGGGCTGCTGTGGTGGCTTCAGGGTCTGTGTTAGTCCCAGCCTCAGCACTGCGAAGGGCAGCAGAACCCAAGCACGGTTGCAGCAGTAGATATCAAAGGATGATCTGTGTCTGGAAACTACTTCCCACAGTAATTCAACACTGGCAGTTCTTGGAAAATTTCTGGATGTAATTATTTCCCACTGAAATTCATGCCCAATGCCCGGGCATCAGCGGGCCATCTGCTGCAAACCTCTGTTTTCCCCCTCTTCTTTCCCATCCCCTTTCTGCTGCTGCTTCTTTCTCTCTCTCTTTTCCTTCTCTCCATTTTCTGTTAGGAAAAGAGGCAAGAGCAAAGTTGCAGCTACTTTTTCAAACAGACACAAGAGAAACAATTGCTCGCTTGGATACAGCTAATGGAAAATATGGGCAGCATCACTCATTATTCCTTTGATGTTCAGGATAATAGCCACACTGAGCATCAAAGCAGAATGAATTTCATCCCCCATGTTTTTCTTCAGTTATAAGCAGTGAAAATAGCCTTCATGTTATCTTGGAAAACACTTCTGCATTCACGAGAGGCTCTTTTAAAAAATTATATTTTTTTCTGGGCTTGGCTTTAAATCTGCTGTATGTTTCTAGCTCGTTTCCCTGCAGAGCAGTAGTCGTTCTGTGCCAGTTGTTTAAGAGAGGAATGTTCTAGTGAAAGCAAACAATAGGCTGTGTGGTGGGAATTGCAGATCTTTGAAAAGAGTAATTGAAATCTGCTCAGATAGTTGCAAGATTTTTTTGTGCGATGTTCTGAGCCTGTTGGTGGCTTCGCAGTTGGCAGGGTGGTCCTCTCGTTAGAGCAGTCTTTTTTTTCTTTTTTTTCTTTTTTTTTTTTTTCATAGACAAAATAGCAAAAATATGGAGGGAAAAAAAGGGGGGGGGGGGAGAGGAGTTTAAATCCAATCAATTCTTTTGCTGCTAGAGTAGCTGCAAGGAGAAATAGTGGCGTAAACTTCTTTCAGTGAAAAGGAGAAAAAAAAAAAATGAACAAGAGGACAGAACCTCTTCATTTCTTCATTTATCAGGTTTCCTCTGGCTCAAGCTCTTCCACTCATACCTTTTAAGGACTCCAACAGATTAACTGGTGCATCTGGCTGTGTCTGCTCAGGATGTTACAGCCCTCCCCTTGCTCCATGCCAGCTGGCGCTGCGGCTGCATGGGGCTGGGTGAGCAGGATGCGTGCGAGGGGCCAGGCAGGCACCACAGTAAGCAATGCTGCTCAGCTCTTGTAGGAACAAAAGTCAGCTCTGGCCTTGCAGGTGCTTTGCTGCGCCTAAAGCGTGGCCTTTACCTGACAAGAGCTCTAATTTGGAAGATGCTTAGGGCTTTAGAAAATAGGTGGAGAAGTTGGAAGTGTCTTCAGCACCCTGTGAAAACCCTTGCAATACTGGCTTTAGTAGCCATAGCAAGTTGACAATAAGAACATCGTGCCCAGTGTACAAATAGCCAATTAATGTCCTCTATGAGAATCAAATACTGCCATCTGTATCCAGCAGACTGTCCAGAATGGCTGTGAGGTGAATTGGTACAAATTGGAACGAGGAGTGAATGAATACAGATCCTTTTGCAGATGAAACTAGGCTAATGATGTTCAAGGCATTCAGAAATGCCTGCTGCATTTTGTTTTTCCCCCGACCTTGTGAATTACAAATACTTTTAATTTATTATCAAAGACATGATTCTTTTCTGTGGGCTGTATGCCAGAGTTCTTTAATCCATCACTGGAATATGAAATACAAAAACCAAAGCCTTCATTTACTTCCAAATTCTGAAATTACAGGGAAATCAATACAACTGTACAGGGAATTATGTGAGTGCAGAATTTGACCCCCTGCTGTTTTACTCATCTCTGATGCAAATCCACTATGGCCACAGAGTTATAAGAGGGCTGACTTTGCCCAACATATCTGAAAATATAAATGTTATTACCATATGTAATACACTGCACTATAACATTTCCCATCTGTTCCAGTCTCAGGAGACAAGTATTGAATCAAGCTGGTCTCTTCCAAGGAAAAGCAGAGAAATGGCATTGCATAAAGTCATTAGCCCTCTCACTGAGCTAAGGGGGAAGAGAAGATCATGGGCAGCTCAAAGCTTTAATTATCTGAAAATAAATAAAATAAAAAGTTGTTTTAATTGCAAACTTAGGCAATGAAAAACAAAATCTCGTTGAACAGCCTGGGCAACTTGCTCATACACAACTTTCCCAGATTGTCTTTATTCTTCCCAGAGGAGGCCTAGGGCAAGAATGGTGCAAAGTATCCTTCAGCATTATAAACAATTTGTGATCCTGGTCTAAAACAAATGCAGAAGAGAATGTCTTGGAGATACACCTTCACCTTGGGTGATTTTTATCTCTCTGACAGAACAATGTGCTGGATTTTGGTAATTTTTTCCACTTACTTAATCCTAGTAGTAGTGAACATGAAACTATTGCTCTCTTTTAGAAAAATGCTAGGCCAGTTTTTGATGGGATTAAATTGAGATTAGCTTGACACTTGAACTCTGACCATACAAGCATTCATTGACTGCCCAAAGAGTGGGCAGGATGTATGTTTAAAGAAACCAATAAATCCATAAAATCACATCAGACCTTGAATTTATGTCAATTTCTGTCTGGTTGACGATTTAGTCACAGGTCTTTGTGCCATTTGGCATCCTTCGCTCTAAAGACAAGGAGCACGTCAAAACAGGTTACTGCAGAGCAGTGAGAATTTATACCAGCACTACAACTAAATGGCCACAGATGAACTGATTGCAGCCTGATCCTTATTTTTAGAGTGACACCAAATGGCACAAAAGGTGATGTGCACAAAAACATTTTAATATAAGAGCAGAGGGGATGGAAAAACCTCATAGGCGTTTTACCAGTAATGGTAAGAATGACTAAGAAATTATGCAATGGCCCTCCAAAAGACACTGACTGTACTGAATTAAGATGAAATTTTTACTTGCTGGGTGCTCTCCTCTAATGCAAACAGTTGGTCTTGTCAAAATGCTGAGTAAAAGTCCGTCCAGTAAAATCAAGGGAGTTTCTGATCAGATGCTGTGTACCCTTGATCAGGAATGAATGGTACACATTGCAGATTATAGCAATGCAAGTCTACCTCTACTTAAAAAAAAAAAAAAAAAAAAAAAAAAAAAAAAAGTAATTGGCTGAGTTTACTTTGGAGAGGAAATCCAAGATTAACATCCCATTACAAATGGTCATTCAGGAATATACTGCTCCATTACAACAAACAAACAAACATACATTTAGGCCATGAAGTTGTCAAGAAATAGCTAACAACAGAATTGTTTCTTGTGGAAAACCATCACGTGGTTTTCCCAAAACAACTCTTACCAATCCAGAAACAGGAAAGAAACAATTCTCAGGACAACCTTAAGAAAGAAAATTATTGACCCAACAACACAAACTAAACCATTTTTTTTTCCCATTAAAAGCTTTGAAACAAGAAATCTGTTTTGCCATTGTCCTCCCTGCCGTCCCACAGCTGAAGGGAGTGGGGCTGTTGAGCAACAGCATCCCTGATGGGATGTCGCTGGTGCCTGTCTCAAAGCAAGGCGTCCATGGCAGGGTGACCTTTAGGAGCTGCATGGAGAACATCATTCAAGGATGTCACCACGTGAGATTGAATAGAGAAACATAAATTTTGAACACAGGGCACTGTAACGGTCCCAGTCCCTTCAGATTGCATCACCTTTGAGAAGACCAGCAGCCTTCAGAAGATATGGAAGAAAAGTTGGAGCCCTTAACATCAATCAAACTTTGAAAGATTAGGAAAGAGCTATAACCTGTGAGGAAAATGAAGGCATTTTGAGTTTTACTTGGTCACAAATTATGCCCATAAGGATATTGTCTGGCAAGTGTTTCAGAAATTTCTAAACGCCACAGAAAGGTTGCAGCATTTGGAGCATACAGAGAGGAATGAAGGACACAAGCAGTGATTTGCTTAAAACACAAACAGTTGTTTGTACCTGTGCAGGCCTGTTGGGTTTTTGGTTGGTTGGTTTTCCCCTGTTCTGTAATGTGACAGACTGGGTGAGTCTCAGAGCAGGGACAGTCTGGCTACATGGCATAATGGACCTTTGCTTGAGAATCCAGCCTTCTCTATACATCACCAGTGAAAGAGAAAGAGTTTCCTTTCTCCAGCACCTGTGACATAAAAGTACAGCATTATGGTTAACCAGCATTGTTTTATGCTGCTTTGTCTTCCTTGCTCTGCAGCTGAATAAAGAGGAAAAGGGCTGGGAACGGAGCAGTGGCACTGTCCAAACGCCAGCTTTTTTGGCAGATGAGCATCCCTAGAAGCTTCACTTTCAGTCTAAAAGTCTTTTTTGCTCTGAAACTTTGGAAATCTGGGAACCATTCAGTTGTACTCCCATCATATTGCACCCAGTAACAGCTCTTTCTCCTGCAGGCAATGGAGATGGAAAGAATTTTTAAGACAACACCTCTGATTTTTCAGGCTGCAGTTGGTGTTTTGTCAATGGAGGTTTCATCCCTGACGCTTCCATTCACCCACACAGGCAGTACAAAATTCACCAGCTGTTTTAGGACAATTCCAGCTGAGCAAATGTCTGCAGGCTCAGCATTTTAAAAAACATGTAATTAACCCACTGCTTTTCTTACATTTCTGCCTCTTTTCCTGATGCCTATGAAACACGAACTATTTCAGGCTTTTCGAGTACTCAGCACTTACCTTGCTGGAGTCCACGTGGGCAGAGCAGGTCTGTCTGGCTCAGCAAGCCAATTAGTTGATGAGGAGAGTCCATTTGTTTCCATTAGTGATCACACCATGGAATGAGCACGTTTGATTTTGTTATAAACACCACCTTAATACCAGACAGCAAGGCCAAACCGCTTGCTTTGAGGTAGACACTGGCATTATTTTTCTGCTCAGTAGATGGAAAGCAGGGATGCTTCAGGAGCTGGGATGGATTCCTCAGACTCCTTCAGCATAGGGGAAAACGGGGCATTTCCACTGAAAATGATCTTTGTCCTTATAAATTAGCCTCTCGGTTGAATAACATATAAAGTCTTGCTGGAATATACAATAAATAGACGCATTTAGTCTAGAAGAAATGCAAAAATACTTTCTGAAGTAGTCATACAGTAAAGCAAATAACCCAAACCATGTCAGCATAAGAAAGCATAAGCTTTGTACAATTAAAAGTCCCTTCCTGTCTCCAGCACGCTTTGGATCGGGTCCAAATTTAGGGGCAAGGACTCCTTCATTTCAGCCCATTAGGCTTGACTAGATGCAAGGTAAATAAATGCAAAACTTTTGCTTCACTGGTGGTGGTGGTGGTCACCAGATTCTCGCAGATCAAAGCTCCTCAGCTCTGCTGGCAACTGGGCTCTGCAAGTTTGCCACTAACGCAATAGCTGGTCATCTGCTTTGTCCAAAGTGGAAAAGCCTGTGGTTTTGGAGGATGCTGTTAGGAGATTTTTTTCTGTTTGCTACATAAATGTGGTCAAGTCATGATCACAGCACTTGCACAGCTACAATGCCAAAAACAACTAGAAAGCAGGTCAGCTTCTCAGGTCATAGCACTTGCTAACAGATTTCTCTGTATCAATACTTATGTAATGTATGACATCTGTCATCCTCCAGGCCTAAAATGACCGTATTTGCTTCCTCCTCTACCTATCTGGGCTCCTTAATGTTCCACTCTTAATGTTCACTCTCCTTCAAGACAGAATGGTGATTTTCCTTTCAGCTCTGCCTGATTTGTCTGCTTCCATATACAACTGCTAGTCTGCTCAGAAAATGGGAAATAACTCAGAACCAGCATATGACAAAGACTGTTACCATTTTTTTCCTCCTTTTTTTTAGGCTGGCCCAGAGAAATACTGCTCACAGCAAAATACAGAAATATTTTAAAATGTGAACGCTCAGTAAAAGGCATAAAAGCCAAGTTATTCAGGCTTTCAGATACTCTACAAAATTAATGATTTTTAAAATTTATTATAGATTGACACAGCTCCCAACAATCCATTGCAATAACTATCACAGAAACAGAGCTTTCCAGAGCCACCACATTCAGGGCTTTCAGAAACAGAATAAGATTTTGCATTGCCTTAGGCCAATGCTATTCAGTTCTAATATATTTTTGAAATCTTTGGGTAATATATATGTTCAAAAATCCATTAGAAAAGCTGGTTAAGGTAAGTATGCAACTGTTTTACCACAAGTCTAGGAGCAGGCAAGTCAGCTTTTTTATGGCCTTATGCTTCCTATATGTTGCTTGCCAGTGCTTTAGCACAAATCAGCTTTCCAAAGTATTTCAGAGCTAGCAGTTAATCTTTATGAGCAATGCAAAATGCATTATGTCATAACATGCTGACACACGGATCTACATCTGAGCACAGAGGGGGTGTCTTGAATGGACTAAGTCTTCCCAGATGCAAGTTTCCTTTGGAAATCTATTTAATACTTTCATTCTGCCAAAGGCCACAACGATTTTCATTGCAACTCTCCTAGCTTATTTCTTAATTCATTTAACAATGTCCAGAAAGTTAGAAGCAAATATGAACGTCATTACATCCAGATGGCTTCAAGCTTTATTTCGTATTTCTTCCTGTTGAATAATGCCATCTACTGCATAAAAACTGAATGGCAACCTTGTAAAAACAGAAATCTGCTTTCTTTCTTTTTTTTCCTGTACAATGAGGTCAGTCATTTAAGTGCATATTACATGTAGACACAATAACAGCATTAAATTCTCCTAGATCTGAGTAATGGCATTTTTATTTAATAATTCTGTGCAAAACTGTATTTTGCCCTAAGCTAAACAAAACTGCTCTCTTCCCTTGCTCGTGATGTTTGTAAATGAGAAGAACATTTTAACCTGTGGAGGTGGAAAGTGTGTAAGTTGTGGTGAGGCTGAGTACATTGCTGTAGAGCAGATCCATGCCCAACTGTGATTTCAAGAGCACATCCATCTACCTACTTTCTTATGGACAGCAAGCTCTAGTCTCTCTAGCAGCTTTGCATTTATTCTACTCCCTGGAATATAATGCTTTCTGGGTCTTGTATACAGTGAGCCACTCACTCATACACTGACCTACTCAGCTTCTGGTACTTCTAATTCAGGTTTGTTTGTTTGTTCATTTGTTTTATGAGTCATTAAATCACACACACACACACACAAAAAAAAAAAAAAAAAAAAATCATTTGTAATGCTGCTCTTGTTTTCTAAAGTACTTTTCAGCCTTCTTGTTTATTGGGAAGCATTTCTAATTTGTCTTGTCAAGTTCGGTGGGTATTTTTGTTTGTTGGTTTTCAACACAGTGAATTATTGGTTTCTTCAAGGAGGAAAATGTTTCTTAGAGAGACAGTCAGAAATTAATCAAGCAGAGAATCAGTTTATTTACCTGAGATACTGATGTGATTATGCAGGATGAGAGCTGTGAAACCTAGCAAGTATTTAAAAACTAAATCTAGCCTGAGAGACTAATGATGGATGTCTAGATCCTACCCTGAAATAAATATTACACATCTTATCAGATATAGTGGCTGTTAAATGTTGTCCTCTGAAGCAGCACCTGATGCTGTGACCCTGTGTCCTGCAAATAAGACGTTCTTCATCACCTCCCAGCCAGACAGAAGGTCTTGGTGGGCTTCCCCACTGCCCTCCTGTTTAAGCCCAGATAAAGTATGAGTATGATGACATGAACTTAATGGGTGACATAGAGGGAAAAGTCAGGTCAACAGGGACAAGGAGATGCAGGGTCTGAAAAACTCATTTCAATTGAGTGCAGGGCAGAAATGTAAGTAGACTGTTCAGCTCTAAGATGAGAGGTTGAAGGAAGATGAAAAGTAAAGTTATGTATTATGAGAAATATAGACCTGAGCAGAGAAAATAGGGGGGGGGGAAGAAAGAAAAGAAGCATGAGAAGAGATGTGACCAAGAAAGACAGAAAGAAAAGCAAAGAATATAAACAGAAAATTAGGTCAACGTGCCAATGTGGTAATGGAAAGGAGAATTAACAGAGATGAAAGATACTGCATGTGAGAAAAGAAAATCACAGAATCACAGAATTGTCTAGGTTGGAAGAGACCTCCAAGATCACCTAGTCCAACCTCTGACCTAATGCTAACTAAAGTCCTCCACTAAACCATATCCCTAAGCTCTCCATCTAAACACTCCAGGGATGGTGACTCAACCACTTCCTTGGGCAGCCCATTCCAATGCCTAACAACCCTTTCAGTGAAGAAGTTCTTCCTAATATCCAACGTAAACCTCCCCTGGCACAACTTTAGCCCATTCCCCCTCATCCTGTCACCAGGCACAAGGACTCGCTCAAGCACCTCCATGTCCTTCTTGTAGTGAGGGGCCCAAAACTGAACACAATACTCGAGGTGTGGCCTCAACAAAGAGGACTGGCCCCAGTACCGAGCCCTGGGGGATGCCACTAGTGACCAGCCTCCAAATGGATTTGACTCCATTCACCACAACTCTGGGCCCAGCCATTCAGCCAGTTTTTAACCCAATGAAGCATACCAAGCCATGAGCAGCCAGTTTCTTGAGGAGAATGTTGTGGGAAACAGTGTCAAAAGCCTTACTGAAATCAAGGTAGACCACATCCACAGCCTTTCCCTCGTCCACCCAGCATGTCAATTTGTCATAGAAGGAGAAATTTTAAATAAAAATTTTTGCCAGTGCAACAGATTTTTTTAATGCATTTCAGCACAAGTTCAGCATATGACCATAGTTCTTTACAGCTGATTTTTTACACTAAGAGCTTTTTGCCAGGCTTCTTTCCCTTGGCAAAATAGGACTGCATAACTGATAGCAATAAGCTGCAGTATACATTTGGACTCGGTCTTGTACTGCATAATTAGGACCATTACAACCATTTGATGGTATTCAGAGTTTTCAGTCCAGAGCCAGCAGTAATTTTAATGTCGGAACTTGAAATTACATGTTTTGGTATCTTTTTGTTTTTCTTTCTGAAGAATGATATGTAGTAGGCAATTTTTCCTGGTACCAAAGTCTTAAGGACCATGTAAATACACAGATAGCTATTTCTCTATCACTATGTGTTTGCAAATGGAATTATTTTGAATTATTTATGGGAAAAAAAAAAAAAAAATCTTATGTCATTAGTGAAGGCATTCACTGATACTTATATTTGCAGTCTGAGACTCTATTATTTCTACAAAATTTACAAGGAACTTTGTTGATTATCTAACTTTGTAGTGTTATTTGTACATTACTTTATTAAATGGCTGAATTCTGGATCTGGTTTCTTAAAGAATACACAAACCTAATGTTTAATGTTCATATCTTTTTCCCATTAGTCTCCTCAAATTCATTATCTACAACAAATTTAATCAGTGGAATAGCTGCTGGAAGGAATTCACATAGCCATGGATGTTACAGATGAACAACTTTCTGAAAATAGAGACTTACAGCATTTGAGCAGTCCAGATGACAAATTTATGGCAAACCATTTGAGCAATTAATGCAAACATTCTTTTAGATCTATTGCATATGTCAGCTTTCAAAAACCATTTTGAAAACACTTGATGCTCTCTATTAATGCAAGATGCTAGCAGCAAGAGCTCATGATGGACAGACCACTTATTCTGCATCCATGTGCAAGTGCACATGTTGGCACTTGGTGCCAATGGTATGCTCATCTGAGAGATTTGGCACACTTGCTTTTTATCTGCATCAGAGGATTCAATTGCTAATTACACCCAGTCTGACACTGAAATTACTCTAGACGGAAGATTATCACAGATTTAATTGGGCTTTGGATCAACTCCAGGAGGTTTCTATTGATGTCTATTCATAGATTCAGAGCAGACTCTGCAGTTAATGTAACATCCTCCCAGTATCTGCAGAGAAGCATTTAGCCTTTTACTGTACACAGATAAACTATATTACAGTAGAAAACAAAACAGACTATCTGAAAGCTTTCATGTTAATCCTCTTTGATTTGTAAAATACATCTGTAATAATACTGAATATTATTTTTTTCTTCCTTTCCCATAGTTCTAGGAGGATGTACCCATCTTGGGCAGGTTTATGCTGACAGAGATGTTTGGAAACCAGAGCCGTGCCAAATCTGTGTGTGTGACTCTGGATCGGTTCTCTGTGATGACATCATCTGCGATGACCAGGAGTTAGACTGCCCCAACCCAGAGATCCCCTTTGGAGAGTGCTGTCCTGTTTGTCCACAAACAACACCACAGCCTACAAAAGTAAGTCCTTAATATAGTTACTTTGGTATCACCTTCTTCATGAGCTAGGCCAATCTCAACTGATTTTCTCTTAGATAGTTTTAAATACTCTTACATACAAAGCATGTCACGTTATGACTCCAGGCAAATACTTAGAATGGGAAAATTTTGCCAAATCAAATAAAAAACACTGAACTTTCACTGAGTTTTATCTTTATTTTGGTAAATTCAAGAAAATATCACTATGTCTGTATTCCAGCAGTGGATTGGTACCAGATCTGATAAAATACTTGTTAGCCCTTTGGACCATGCAGCTGAAAGCATGAAGTCCTTCAACCCACTTTTCCATAGCCAACAGGCAAAGAGAAATAGAAACAAAGAGGGATAGAGGGCAATGATTAGCTATTCATTTTTTCATTGTGCGACAAAACAAAAGAATAATGCAAACAGCTTATTTCTTAACATGTAAATGTAAATCCATGTAACTATTGCCAGCACAAATTTCACAGCATGCTGTGAGCCTGCATTTCTTATCATTTCAATTCTGTATCTTTGTATAGTAAATTTATTATTGCAGAGTTATTGTTTGACTTACTGCACTGTAAAGGAAAGTAAGCAGTATCAGCTAAAGCAGTTGCATCAACTTAACCTCATGAAAAAAAACATTGTTAGTGCATGCCAAATCTACCTAAGCTGCCTCAGACCTTGAGCTAGCTATACTGAAATCTGCATTGTAGAAATACTCAAAGGTCATCTGATAATTTCATCCTTGTTCAAGATCTGTGAGAAAAAAAAAAAAAAAGTGTTAAAAAAAAAAGTTGAAGTATATTGATTTCTACAGGCACACTGACAGTTCTTAACCAGGCATTTAAATGGGACAGACTCCTGAGATTTTCATTGCTTCAAAGGTTGGGTTGTATTAAAAGAATTCTAATGAATGATCTGTCAGTATTTCAATATCCCAACTTCCATTATGAATAAGAAATACAGATCCCTATAGAGTGATCCCTGTGTTCTTGTATAGAAGAGAGGAGAGACTGTGTGTAAGAGAAAAAGAAAAGGCTGAAAAGAGATGCGCAGACAGAAGAGGAAGGCAGAAGATGCACAATTACAGCTTTATAAATAGTGTTTCTGTATAAACATGAAAAGTCGCATACAAATGTGTATCCTCGTGTTGGTTCCATTATTCTAGTGTGCTTATACAGCTCCCAGAATTGCCTGAGCTGCTTTACTGAACAGTTTGTAGCTGCACAAATGAGTGGTCCGTACAAGCATGATGGAGATTCAAGCACAGCTTCCTTGAGTCTTGCAGCTGCTTTCTGTTCAGTTCCTGGAGTAAGGGGTTGTCATTTCAGGACTGAAGTCCCCGGGCAGGTTCAAACACTATTTAATCAGTTCTGTGGTACCTAACAAAGGCCATGTGGACTACTTCCTTCAGTCTTCAGTTTACTAGACTTTACTCAGCCCAGTGGAAGCTGTCATGCTGACCTTGAGTAATGGGCAGGAAATCACCACCTTGAAAGATCCATGGTCGTTTCAGCTGAATATCCTTTGCTATCACTAGCAGCTGAATTCAAGAAAAAACAAAACAAAACAAAACAAAAAAAACTTCTAAAATGCTAATTGAGAATCCAGATTGTAACCTATACATGAGTTACTGATTGAAAAATAAATCAACTGGGGAGTAGGTCTGAAGGAAAATGAAAGTTAACTATGTTATCACATGTATTAATGTGCTTTTTAGTAGGCAAGGATGCAAATAATTTGTCCTTTACAGACTTTCAGAGTGGACATCTGTCCTTATCGTACTAAATGACAAAGCTCTACTGACTTCATTAGCACCAGATTTTTGCCTGCAGTGGATACACACACTTTATAGATGCATGATGCAGATGAACATGCAGATGAAAGACTGACTTAAATGTTTTGAATAAGAACAAATTTAATATATTTGACAAAACTATATTTAAGTATTTAAATGTATTTTTCTCTTGTTTATTTTTTTCGTATATATTCAGTTTTCAGTTTGACTTTGTTTTTCTTTCTTAATTTAATTGCTTTTCCCTTTTTTTCTAGCCTCCAGTCTCACAAGGCCCCAGGGGAGAACCTGTAAGTGCAGCTTTTTTTTTTTTTCTTTTTTTTTTCTTTTTTTCCCAAGAAAATTAACAAAATCAAGAGCCAGTTATTACAGTGTGATATATACTATTCAAGCTGCTGAGGTACCCAGCTTTCCTAGATGTCAGCACTGTCTGCAGCAAATCTGTGCAGTATTGTTATTTTGAAGTAATATCTTTAGCTTCAACAGAACCCTTAGTGATTCCAACTGGAGAAAAATAGATAGTGAGGAGAGTTTAGTCCGAACTGCATTACACGTTATTTTTGTTGTTGTTTCTTCCCAGTAGAAGAAAAATCTGTGGTCTCCACTTGCAGTATTACTTTCATATTCAGGAATCAACCTGTTTAATATTTCTGGTGTGCTTGATCAAATATTGGATGCAATAAGACTCCAGCAGCTAATAAAGGTTTCCTCATTTAAATTTGCCTACTGTCTGCATCTTTCCTGAATGATCAGGCGTGTCCCTATTTATGGTTAATAGAGAAAGATTCCCACCACCACAACCCCACAGACTTTGCTACGAATAGAAATGTTCGTCCCATGATGGCCTTGCACTTCGAGGCAAGCTTTGATGTCTGTATCTGCTGTGTTTGTGTCTTTGCAGGGCCCTCCTGGTCCTCCAGGCAGAAGTGGTACCCCTGGATCCCCAGGACAGCCAGGGAGCCCTGGAGCTCCTGGTCCCCCCGGCATCTGCCAGTCATGTCCCAGCATCAACGGAGGTGTAAGTCGTCATTGTGTTTAGCTTCTACTTGTTGCCCATGAGCAATACTGTCCTGTGGACACCCACAGCCCTTGCCATGAAGCAGAGAGGCTGGGATCTTGGGCTGGTGATGACTTCCAGAGATGAGTAAAAAGTGGATGGGGAGGGAGAGAAGCTTGACTGTCTCTCAGCCTTTTCCAGTCCTCAACAAACCATCAGGAAGGTAAATTGACACAGTTGTGGCAAGCAGTCTGCAACTGGAAGGCACCCATGCTAAGGAGAAATTTCAGGCATAATATAGTCAATAGCAGCACTTCATTGACTTCAAAGGACCATTATTTCACCAGGAAAGCTTGGGGTGAACTGGAAATAGGAGACATCCTATTCATCCTGTTTCTGTCATGTGAATCACAGGATTGCCCTGATTGTTTTTGTTTTAAATAATACATAGGAGAGGGGATTTTCAAAGGCAGTAAAGAATTTATCCATTGTATCTTCACACATATGTTGTTTTCAAAGGCATTTGTCTCTCATTTGTGCCTTTGAAAAACACAGCTGAGTAATAGGTCAAGGTTTTGTTTCTCTGTAGTTTGTTTTTCCATGAAATTTGGCTGGAGCACAATTAAATCTCAGTCTTATCTTATTTTTAAAAGTTTTCAGCCAGATCTGACAAAAGACTTATATGACTCAGAAATAATCTGACCAGAAAGAACTGTGCTGGAGGAAGTATGTCCCCTCAAGCTTAATGACAAAGGAATTCTCTCACTTTCCTTTATTTTGCATGTTTAACAAAGAAACATTCCCAGGGAACTAGACTGAAACTCATGTCCCCTGCTTGCAGAGAAGTTCCATTCTGGTTGCTATTTGTTGTGTTCCCTCTTTATTTTTGGCCCACCAAATCTTGAATTCTCTTCTGAAGAGCAGGGTAGACACAGAAGGAAAGCTCCTGAGGTCTTGTCGGGGTGGCAGTCAAAACCCCTGAGTCCCCTGTGTGGCACCAGCATCACCAAGATTAGCTGGCTAGTAAAGAGGAGACTTTAATATTGCAATTTCATCTTTAGATGCCTAAAATTCTGTCCAGTCCCCACTTTGGACCTCTTCCAGATGTACAGGCCATGATTTTTAGGCACAAGTGGCCTTGGTAGCTATGCTTAGCAGTGTAGTATAATTGAGGAAAGTATTTTCTTCATCTTAAGTTTTTCTGAATGGGGCAGTGTTCTTTTTTGCACTCTAAGTGGTTCATGCTGTTTGGTGGAAAAATTTAACTGCAGATACTGTGAAGCTTGATTTTTAAGGTTGTTGATTCACAGTTAGCACATAGTCAAGTGGTCCCGTTGCCTCCCATGCAATCAAGCAAGCCCAATCTTACGAGATGGAATGGCTCGTAAATAATGCAAAACTGTTAAAATGTTATGATAAAACAGTTACTTTTGAACACAGGCCACTGTTCATCTATTCATAGCTTCCACATAGTCTTCCCACTCACAGGTGAGCCAAAACACTGAGGAAAGATGTCTTGGTTTTATTTATTTCTGAAGCAATCATCAGGGAAGGACTGAGCTGCTGGGAGATGTGCCATAGGTCAGCTAACCAGACTCAGTGGACATCACAATAATATACCAAGATAACTACCACTTTTGGCTTGGAAGATGCAGATACAAGAGAGGCTGAACTAGTCTCCATCTCCAATGCTGTTGATTCCTGGCCTGATGGCTGATATCAGTAGCACAGGATCCTTCTTGGGCCTGGCCAGTGGAAGAGCTGGGTCCAAGGTGGTTTGGGTTATCAGGCAGAACTCTGCATGTATCTGCACGTCAACCACCTATGTGCACTAATGCCATATTGTTCAACTAAGTTCCCTTATACCTGCCTAATAAAGTCAATGTTAAATAGAAGACTTACATAGGATCTCCTTGAAAAGCTGATGGTAAATTCAGTGGTTGGGGATTTTTTTAAGCAGCATTTTATGTAAGGGGACATGTCAGAGAAGCTACCAGCTGTCACAAAGCCCCACAGGACATGTTTTCTCTAAACGCTGGACTTCCATTGGTTCCAGACAAATTGTCAGAAGTGTTGAAACCAAGAACACAAAAGTTATTGGCTGGGCTTCTCTTATGGATGATGGTACTGAGTGTATGCAAATGAGTTATTTCTATTAATTTGCCATATAAATGTAAGAAAATACTTATTTGATTTGTAGCAAACATTTTTTTCTCTCTTTTTTTTTTTCCTGTTTTTCTCTATTTCTTTTACAGAGTTTTTCTCCACAGTATGAATCCTATGACGTGAAGGCTGGCTCAGCTGGCATAGGTTACCCCCAGCCCATTGTAAGATGATAAAGTCTTTTATCTGTCCTTTTTTTTTTTTTTAAAGAACAAACTTTCTGCTTGTAGATGATGCCTTGGATGTCTATGTATCCTGATTATAATTTCACAAATGATGTTTTAATTTAATTATTGCCTGCAAGTGGAATGTGGTGTAAGACAACAGTTTGCTTGGCAGCGTCATTCTAGAAAGTTACTATAGGTTATCTGTGGGTGCTTTGTTTTGGGGCTGTTTTTTTCTGTTGTATTTGAAAAAAATTCTTTTTCTCTCTTTTTTCCTTTTCGTCTTTCTGATCTCTCTCTGATTAATTTTCTCATCCTGCCCAAGAGTTTACTTCTTTCTCCCTTCCATACCCTCCTCATTTATCTGTTTTGGTATCTACTACTGATAGCTTCCCCCAGCTTCCACCACATTTTTACCCCTTCTACTGTCCCAAATCTTCCCTTATTATTTCAACAGCATCCTGTCTTTACTCAGTGTGATTTTCCATACTTGTTCACATTTCCACAACTCAAATTTGCCTGATAACAAGTGAGAAAACCCCTGCTATAATCTCCTTTTCATCCCAGGCATCAAGCTTTTCACTTTTTATTATTATGATTTTTTTTACCCACAGCTATTCAGACTGTGTACTAAGGATGCTGTATCTCCCTGCTATGCCTGGCCCAAGTTTTTCACAATTTTTCTAGTGAGCTAAAGCTTGGATTGCCTGAAAGAGTTATGCATGAGCTATGCTTACTATATAAATTAAATGGTAAAAGGTGTACCTCATGACTTTTATTTTAGGCACTAGGATTTATAGATATTCACCACCACTGACATGGATCGTTCTTACAGCAGTGATGCCATACTGATATCTTTAAGTGTCTTTCTTGATTCAGGCAATCTGCTATGTGATGGATGTGAATTGCTATTATTTGAAATGGGCTGCTGCTTTAAATGTAATCGTGATTGCTAATCTTGTGCTGCATAGCAAAGTTTGGGTACTACATATTGCAATTTATCCAGGCATTCCCAAGCAAATGTGTTGTTTTTCAGGGTTCCATCAGATCATCTTGTGAAATAAATTTTACTTAATCATGGCAGCTGTTTGTCCTGAACTGTAGTTCGTTATTTTCTCACCTTTATATTCATCTGTTTATTTCTACCTCATTCATTCACTAATGTGATCATTCATCCATTTGTCTTATTCAGTCCTTTATTTTTGTATTTGTCTGTTCATTTATTTGTTTTCAGCTCCTTATAGTTTTTGCCCACAGCTTGTTGCATCATCTACATTTTGCTACTTGGTGTCTTAATATGGGATGCACTGAACCATGCTTGTTATCAGGGTTATCTTTTAGTTAACAAGCCTGGTTACTCCTCTCTCTTTTGGCATTTTTCCCTGAGGTGTTTACTGCTTGTGCTTTGATCACAATTAAATTAAAAAATCAAGTCAAATTAAATAATAATTTAATTGGGCATCCTGGAGTGATTTCAATCAGAATTTTCTACATACTGTCACCTGTTGTTGTTTTTTTGTTTTTTTTTAATACTGCATCATGTAATACATGACTGCAAAGTAAGTAGCAGAGCAGTAAAAGGCAGATGTGACCAAATTCTCTAGAGCTATGCAGCATTTAATGTTAACATTACATAGATTCTTACTCTTAATTTTAATAAATATCCAAACTGAAATAAAGTGGATGCATAATAAAATGAAAAATGTCATCCGTAGCACTGACATTTTTCAATGGGTGGTTACTATGCCTGTATTTCCTCAGTCACACATCTCCATTCTTTTCTTTCTGGTGGTTTTCTACTGCTTGTAGACTGATTTTGTATTTTACATCTCCGTTTCTGTGTACTTTGTCAAATAACCTCTACATGTTGGCTTTGACCCTTTCCTCCAGTGCACATACCCTAACTAAAGTCCACTCATTTATCCCCAGTCTGGAGACACTGGCAGCAAGCAAATGCTATTCCTAACAATGAGTTTATCTCTCCAGTGTGCACCCTGAAAAAGAATGACATCTCGTTTGTTTGTAGCCGTATGGCTGATGAACGAATTGCAATTGATGAGTTGATGATTCCAGTCCATGCCAAATCCAGTCTGAGTCTGTGCCAAATGGGTTGTAACAGTGAACAGAGAGGGGCTGCCTGTTGTATTCATGTATTGAAGGCAACCTGGTTTAATATATATCTATACTATTAATCTTGTATTACAAAAATAAGTTTTGTGTGACATCTGTAATGCATGACCTATTCTGACATCATATAACAATATCCCATGGAACAAACACAGTACCATATTAAGGTAGAGCATGTATTTGCTGTACTGCAGCACACTGTTTCTCATATAATACCTATACTAAGTTTTTTGGGCTGTATCAAATCCACAAAGAGTTGTATTTAGCAAAAGCATTTTTAAAGAACCACATACAGCTGCAATAAGTCACTGTGCTAATTTTTATAAACGTTTGCATATTAAATGCTTTTGTGCCTGTTGATATTAAAAGTAGAAATATTAATGCTTTTCCCAAATTGAGAATTTCCTTAATTTTTTATTTTACTCCATTTTTACCAATTAAATAAGGAACAGTGTTGCTGATTTGAGTTACTCCATGGGTATACTGAGGTGTTATCCTCTGAGTCCTTTGGTTAGTCCAGGTACAATTTGTACCTTATGGCTTTGCACTCTTAACGTTCAGATAAGGGCTCACTGGCAAAAATGCTTGCTTTGCTGACAAGCAACAAAAATATGGCCTTAATTCAGTACGTCCTATGGTCATAAACAGAGTTCACTAACTGCACCAACTGGATTTTTCTCAGTACTAATAAGCATTCACATGTAAAAATTTATTTCAGTTTTTGGTGAATATTGCAGCTGCATTAAGATTTGTAAATATATTACACTGATATAATGACTATTTTTTAATCTACAATACAGACTGGCTTTCCAGGACCCCCTGGCCCCAGCGGCCCCCCTGGCCCACCTGGTCATGCAGGTCCCCCTGTAAGTAAAATTAATCTTTTCATAAACATCTGACTCTTCTATCTTAGCTTCTCCTTTTCTTTTTCACCAGTATTAGGTACATTTGCAACCATTAAATCTAGATACTAAGCTGAAGAATTTTATGGATGGATGTCATTTCTTATTAATAGGGCCCTACCATCTCTGCAGCACCAAGATTCAATGGCTGAGGGCTCTTCTCTGTGTTTATGCCTGGGGCTTACTGTGATTCTGTGGGGTGTCACCTAAAGTTGCATATTGCCCTTAAAATATACCATTGGCTATGAGTCTCTGCTAATATTCCCAAATGTTTGTTCACACAAAATTTCACATGAGAAAAAGGAAACTGGAAATCTTAGTGCACACTCTGTAAACACACAAAGGATTTGAGGTTTTCAATCTATATTCCCTTTTAGAGGAATACTTTTAGTTCTGTTTTCATGGAGGCATATTCTGCTAGGTAATAAGATCATTACAAAATACAGTAGCACCATGGCACAGTGCGTGGAGTTATTCACATCCTAACTGCTTTTTGCTGCATCGTAGGGTTCTAATGGATACCAAGGTCCCCCCGGAGAACCAGGACAACCTGGCCCTTCTGTACGTATACATTACATATTACATATCATTATATATGTTAAAGGCATGCTCCTACAAGCATGAATCTCTGTGTCATCACTGGAGTGGATTGAAATCTGGCAGTTCATCCTGCCTGTTTGCTGTTGTGTATGTCAATAGTACAAATATTTTATGGCACTTAATGCATTTTTAATTTGAAAGAGACTTAGTATCTATTATTATATTTAATATTCATTATTTTTCTTCAGGGACCTCCAGGCCCTGCTGGCATGATAGGCCCAGCTGGTCCACCAGGAAAAGATGTAAGTTCACTATTATTTAAATTATTTATAGATTTTAAAATAAGAAAAACAAATTTCATTAAATGTTAAGTTAGCAGAGCACATTGATACCATTGCATTTTAGAATTTTTAACATATCCCAGTTTCTCAATTAAACAACATGACTGTAAGAAACTGGATTTGGCTTACATCAGGCATAAGTGTCTATTCCAAAAAAAGTTTCAATTTTAGCAGGATATTTGACTAACACAATTAGGAAAAAATAAAATAAAATAAAAAGCAGACAGTAATGGTGGTTGCCTGCTCCCTTCAAGTCTTGCTTTGAGAGTTGAGGTTCTTAAACCAATCTTTTGACTCACAGCTGGAAATCCTGCATATGTATAGTACAGGGAGAGACAATCAGCTAAAGTTTTTGTCCATTTTGAGTGTTTCACCATGAAAATATTTTTTTTCTGTGGTGATACCATTTCTAAAATGTTGGCTTGAAATACATTAGTTGTTAATCAAAATATTGATTTAAAAAAAAAAAAAAAAAGTGAGTTGATGAATTCTGGCAATGTTTTTCAGAAGGTATTCATATTGTGTACCTTCTTCACCCTTGTGTAATTTTTCTTTTCTTTCCACTGTCTTCAGTGGAAATTTCACCTTCTTATTCCCACTCACCTTGATCTGTCAGGGCCAGATCATTGCCAGTAACTGAAGCAATAGTAAAGAAGTCAGCAATTTACTTTCTTTCCCCAGGGAGAACCAGGAAGACCAGGCAGAAATGGAGACCGTGGAATCCCTGGATTACCGGTATGAAAAAGCTCCCAATAACACTGATAATCTAATGACAGGTTTTGTTTTCCCATTTTGTATTAGTTAAGTGAACATGATAGTTAATGAGCATTTGTTTGTGCCCTTCATACAGTAGGTATGTAGATGTACTCATCTTTCTGTGTTTGTGTGTTTAGGGTCACAAGGGACACCCCGGAATGCCTGGAATGCCTGGAATGAAAGGTTCACGAGTAAGTATTGACTGTACCGGGTGCAGTGGAGTCTGTTGCTCTACATGAGCATTGTGCTCCTTCATTCATCAATTTCCAGCTAAGGAGATTGAATCATAGTAACACAGACAGTTAAATTTTATGTAGTTACCTCAATTGTAGTGCTCCACACTGCACATTGGGTTAAAGCATGTGTTCCAGAAAAGTATCCACTGTTAACTAATGCAAATGGAGACATGGAGGAATCACAATTTTCTTTCAAAGAGTGTTCCACTAGTTAATAGCACTCATTATTTAAATGTGCTCCTTTATGTCTAACGTCAAGTAATGATGACTGAACTTGTTACTTGTCTGTCTGAAAGATCAGCAACCTGCTTCCTTCTATGTCAAGTAATGTGAAAACAGCAGTGCTGCTTAAGTTACAAAATCCTAGGATCAAATACCATGTCTCCATCTCTACAGCACCTAGCCCAAGACCCCAGTCTAAATGAAAATAATTCTGGTATTAAAAACATAATTATATGATATGATAATTCTAAGTGATAATGAACCATTTAATAAAAATATTGTTAAACATTATTCAAATATCTGATAAAGAACAATAGTGACAGACACACAATTTATGCTTCTCTGTTAAAGTCAACAGTAAGAAACCAATGTATCAGCAAGCTAATCCATTGTGGTATCATTTATTAAATTATAAATTGTTTAAAGTGTAAGACAGTATACAGTCTAAAACTAATTATTATAAAAACAATTGCAGTAGCAGAATAATTAAACATTATACTGTATAAACTTTACTGACAAGGTGAAAGGTTGATTTAGATTAATAGCTATTTTATAAACAGTTGTCTGTTGTTTATACAGTCTGTTTCCATCAACATCACCATTTCTTAACTTTATGACATTATAGCTTTAAGTACAAAGGAAACTAATATAAATATATTTAAAAGTTAACTGAAATCAAAGAAGATAAATTAAAAGCTCCGTTTCCACTTCTACTGTTTACAGTTTGGAAATTAAGATTAATCAATCATAACAATAAAGTTATTCAAGATTTTAGAAATAATTGTTTCTAATCTCTGCTCTAAGTACTCAGCTTGCACCTGTTGTGGTAATGATATAACGAATATTTGCATTCAGCATTTATACCATGAATCTTTATAACAGGACTAACAGGATTCAGTCAACAGTATTTAAACATCTCTTTTAGCATAAATTTTAGACCTGTGTGAAGTCTAGAAACTAGCTGAAAAGAGACAGAGTGAGTTCTCAGCAGTGTAAACTGGAGCCCACAATTTAATCCATGTACACAGAGAGTTTTGTCACTATTTTTTCCCCTGTAATTCTTTCTTACACAATCTCAATTTCCTACTGCTGTTCTGTAAGAATGTGTAACATACCTTCCCATGGTTCAAAATCATTTTCAATCGCTTTCAAATATAAAACATTCACAAGAAACAATGTACTTGAAGCTCAACAATTGGTTAAGGGGAATCAGATTTTCTAGACCACTAGAAATAGTATTCACAGATATGGTTTTCCTTTCCCACAGGGTTTTGATGGAAAAGATGGTGCCAAAGGTGACAGTGGTGCTCCTGGTCCAAAGGTAAAAAACTGTTGCGTAATCTTTTTAATAGGTGCAAAAATACCCTCCATTATTTGTTGCGTAGCTATGCATTGCATATTATGCTATTCTGAAAAGCCATTAAGCATTGAAGAAACTGACTGAAGATCTCCATGAAAAGAACCATTCCAAAGGAGTTAGACTCTCTGATCTATGTCATGCCCTTATCCTATAGCTGTAACAAAGACAAGATTCTAAAAGGACAGGACATGCCCAGATCATTTGACTTTATTGGATAACAATAAAGGACTAAGTCTTCCTAATTATTTTTTCCTGTTTAAATATTTTCTTTTGGTGGCTCAGGCCTCATCTGTTCATTCTGCAGGCACACAGCACCACATAGAAAGGGGCAAAGGTGTGGGCTGTCTCTTCCTCTTGAATAAACCAAAAAATGTTCTCACCAGAGTTCATTCTGTAATTGTTTGTGTTTTGTTTTGTTTTTTTTAATTTACATAACAGGGTGAAACTGGTCTTCCTGGAGCAAACGGATCACCAGGCCAACCGGTAAATATATGTACCCTGTAGCATCTAAATGGAAGGGCCGCTGGCACTTTCACCCTAATAGATTTATTCATCTTTTCATTTTTATTATTTTTTTTATCTTAGTTACCCTACCACATAGATTAACCAATAGTAAGGTCTGCAAATAAAAGCAGTACCAAGCCATATGTGTTTAGGAAACCATGTCACAAACTAGTGTTCTTATGTTTTCTAGGGACCAAGAGGACCAGCTGGTGAAAGAGGAAGACCTGGGAATCCTGGTGGCCCTGTAAGTAATTAATTGCAGCTGTTGTTCTTATCAGCATGCAGCATATATCTTGTTTCAATATGGTGAGAATTCCTTGCTTGTTTTAAGATTTATCTTAAAACATCTGTAATGCAAAGGATTAGAAAACTGCATAGCATGTGTAAAATCATATATGAAAACATATCCGTCCCCAGCTAACCAGCAATGTTTGTACGAACACTGGATAACCTGAGCAACAGACCTGGTCTAACATGTCTGTAAGACAGGCAATTTATGGTTTAAATCGTACTGTTCTGGTATCACATTCTGTTAGGCTTTTGGAGTGATCTTTTTGTCTTTTATGTGAGTTAGAAGTAACTGTTATTTTGATCTTACTCATTTTTACTTTTATTTTTATTTACCATAAGAAACTGGCCACAGGTGATTCTTGTAACTCTTATTTCCTTAAGAATTCTCAGATTATATTTTCGTGTCTTGCTGTCTCATCATTACAGTGCAAGTCACATGAAGTGATGGATATTCCTTCAATAATATTTAGTTAATTATTATTCTAGAATTTCACACTTGAGGAATCCTTGGGGTTTGGTAAACTAAGTGGGACTGTACAAACACAGAGACACGCTTTGTGAGTCATGGGTGTTAAGGCATGTGGGTTCTGTGCCCAGGTAGTGCTCTTATCAGACCCCTCTGTTCTTTCCATAGGGTTCCCATGGCAAAGATGGAGCTCCAGGAGCAGCAGGCCCACCTGTAAGAAGACCTAGAGTTGTTTGAATTTGAATATTTGTGCTGATCAAGATGCTTGAGCCATACAGTGAAAATAGGAGATTTTAACACTTTTAATCAGAATAGAATTGCTGTTCTCTATGCAGATAAAATTTTGAATGCTCTTATCAAAGGCATTATTTTGCTGAGGTGTGCAAAAGGTTATTTATCTTTTCCATCTGCATGATGAAACCTGAGCATGCCCGTTGGTATGTGTAGCACCTTGATTGGCTTATTTTTCTCCTACACCTGTTTTTATAATTAAAACAAAATTGGAATAATTTGATAACTTTATTTCTTTAATGATATCTTTCATGTGTTTTTTAAATTTACAACAAAGAAATTTAGCTGACATGGAAATCAGGATAACAACACATAGGTGTGATATTTTAGGACTAGCAAATTTCATCTTCTATAGCATAATTTATATTTGTTATTTTGCCAGGTGTTTCCTTATTCAGAGAAAAATGAAATGTCATCAGGCTTTTTTTTTTTTTTTTTTTTTTTTAACTTAAGATTAGTTCTATCCCTATGGCTTTCACCTCTTGCATTAATAGGATTTCTTTTACTTTTTAAGGGTCCCCCAGGCCCCCCTGGAACTGCAGGATTTCCAGGCTCTCCAGGATTTAAGGTATTAAGCTACAGATACGTGCTAATATAGATATGTGCTAATACATGTGCTAATGCTTGTTGCATTCTGGGAGGGTCTCGAGACAACTTTCAGCACCTAGAGGAGCTATGCACTGGGATCATGTATCTCAGCATTGGGTAGCTGAGCTGATTTGGCTCTTGCACTCAGGTGATGGTGGTGGTAACATTTTTCTCAAATCATGCAAAGGAGAGGAAGAGGCCATGACATTAATACTGATTTCCACGGAGATATGACTAAAATGCATTCATTTTCCCCTTTTTTTCTTTAGGGTGAAGCTGGTCCTCCTGGTCCTGCTGGTGCTAGTGGTAGTCCTGGAGAAAGAGGAGAACCTGGTCCTCAGGGTCATGCTGGGCCACCTGGGCCTCAGGTATGTAAATACCACCCGAGAACAGGGAATTGGAGTGCATGCTGCTCTTCACAAAGCCTTACAGCTCCTTTGGTTTAAGGATGATAGGTTAGCAGCATCAATTTAGATATTTCTTTTTTCCAGGGTCCTCCTGGAAGAGCTGGAAGTCCTGGCAACAAGGGTGAAATGGTGGGTACTTTCATATTAGTGTCTTTTACTACTCTAAGTTCATGAGGGTCACTGATGACCTGGGCAGAATCCAACCGTGCTAAGCTCTGTTCATCCTGTTCATCTCCTTTTGGCTTTCCACAGGGACCTTCTGGTATTCCTGGTGCTCCTGGTCTGCCAGGAGGCCGTGGTCT
Organism: Nettapus auritus; assembly: GCA_011076525.1. Classification (NCBI taxonomy): domain Eukaryota; kingdom Metazoa; phylum Chordata; class Aves; order Anseriformes; family Anatidae; genus Nettapus; species Nettapus auritus. The sequence goes on along the minus strand of CM021771.1, from coordinate 4,380,613 downwards.
TCCTGGCCCACCTGGTGCAAGTGGAAATCCTGGAGCAAAAGGCACTCCGGTGAGTTACTAATATTCATTAGACTGTACAAAAAAAAGCATGGTGGAAGTAGTTCTGATACTGTTAAAAATAAATAAATAAATTGAATTTATCCTATTAGTTTGAGATGGTCTCATAAATTATTTTATGATAACTGTAGATAATTATTTTTTATAAATATATTATCTTTCACACATTACCTTGTATATATATGAATTAAACATATCAGTAATACTTATTCACTTTCCTAAATTATGTATCAAATCAGAAACACATAGCAAAACAGTTTCTTGACTAAAACTGTTGCATTAAATAAAATCTGTCATGTTAAAATCCCAGTTTCACCTGCTAAAATTCCCATTGCCCTGAGTCTGCAGTCCACTACACCTAGTAAGTTGTATCTACTCTTACCCATCGTTTAACCTGATATGCTCTCTCCTGGCAGCTATACACCACACATAGTTCTTTCTCAACAGACATAAAATTCTTCTCAGTGATGCTTAAGATTATATCACTTCTTTACTGAATTTTCAAAGAGCACCATACATTCAACATCTAGATCCAATTGGTTTCTACTAATTCTGTTGCAATAAATTACTAAAATAATAAAAATTAGTCAATATATTGAAATATGTCTATTTCTTAGTATTTTAGTTCTACCTAATAGCTCTGGAATAATACCCTATGGCAATCCATAACCTTAATGAGATTTTCTTCTGTTTAGGGAGAACCTGGTAAGAATGGTGCAAAAGGAGATCCAGGCCCAAAAGGCGAGCGTGTAAGTGATTTTAAAATGCATTCAGAGACTTCTTCCCAGGAAGTCTGAACCCTGAATCATTCCATCCACAAAACCAGGGGGGTTCTTTTGGAATACTAAGGTGGCTTTTGCTATTGTTGCCAGGGTGAAAATGGCACCCCAGGTGCTCCTGGACCTCCTGGTGAGGAAGGCAAAAGAGGTGCAAATGGTGAACCTGGCCAGAATGGCGTCCCTGGAACACCTGGAGAAAGGGTAAGCCACTGTAGATGACCATGCATACTAGGTGTATTTTGAGTTACTACACCTAATTTAAGAATCGCTTACAGTGCTTACTGAAGCTATGATCTATGTGATGCAGAGTGAACAAATAATTTTAAATATATAAATTAGGCTGCAATTTATGTTTTATAATTAAAATTCTTTGTGAATAATAAAGATAGTAGTAAATATAATTATTAAAATAATACAGTAGAGCACTTTTCGGTATTGAATTATAATAGTTCTTCAAGTTCTTCAAAACATAAATAGTTCCTCAAAACAGAGTTCTTCAAAACAACCATGTTGTTTTATTTTTTGTATGAATTTTTAAAAAACGCTCACGAATAAAGGGACTAATGTAGGGCCTGTTGAAAGAAAATGAAGGACTGTCTATTATATCAATAGGGTTATGTCCTCAAGAAGATTCTTCTTCAGACTTTCTTACCACAGTGAAATGTCATTTCCATGTATTTCTTTCATTAATCTTCTGAATGTCTAAAGGTAAATAGTTTAGAGAAAATATTTCCCATTACCCAAGTTATATTGCCTAAGATCCATATTTTTTTATTTTATTTCACAGGGCTCCCCTGGTTTCCGTGGTTTACCTGGTAGCAATGGACTTCCAGGTGAAAAGGTATGAGTCTTCTTCTAAAACCATCCCACACTTCTGTTAAATCCATGTTAATTTGAATGGACAGTTTCAGATCCAATATGATTCCAATTTCCTTCCTGATTTTTTTAAATTATTTTTTTTTTTAGGGCCCTGCAGGTGAACGTGGCAGTCCAGGTCCCCCTGGCCCAAGCGGACCTGCAGGAGACCGTGGACAAGATGGAGGCCCTGGTCTTCCAGGAATGAGAGTAAGACGACATCTACAGAAAATAAGATAAATTATATTAACGATGCCTCATCTGAGCTGATAAAATACAGAAGTCCAATTAGAGAAAAAATCTAGTGATGATATTACTTCGTTTGAATCTGGTACATAGTGCTATAGATAACCATGCAGCAATGTGGAGCTTTCAGAAATATCTGTCACAAGTGAATCTGTGAAGTTGATATGAAGCTGAACATGCTCCACAGCTCTCAGAATACACCACACATTCTTATGAGATATGGCTTTAATACGAATTAGCACTGGATGAATTTTTGTATTGTCTTTGAATGTTTTAACTAATATTAAAGTATATTATAGAATGTGTTATGCTTATAGCATTTAATAGATAGTTGGTTTCTTGCATTTGATATTGTTTTACTTGTTTAAATAGAGCTAAATTTGAAATTTAAATACATGTTTAAATTATGCATTAATATGCATGTTTTAATATACTTAAATATTTAATGCCTTTTATATTGTTTATTTGCAATTAATGCAAAATAATATAAATCTGATTGGTCAGATTTTCATAGTATATATATCAAGAAGACTTTCAGAGATAATTTATTGTATAATACACAGAACAATGTAACATTCTGTGAACTATACTACGAATTAGAAACTCCTAGCAATAAATACACTGAAATTTGAACTTGAATGCAGGCTTCTGGGAGTTAAAATTTTATTGGAAATGAAAATAATGATTTAAAATATAAATAAACTTATTTTAAGATATAAAACAAAATAAGTAAAAATACGTTATAAGTTGTGCTGCTTTTAAGTACAGGGCACAGTGAAACATGTTTCATTCTTTGAATTTTTGCCCTCAGAAATGAGTTTTTTCTCAAATAATGAAAGAATATATTTTTGTGCATGTTGTTTGATGGCTTGATCATATAGTACGAGAATCTATGAGAAAGGGATTCAGTCCTAGCAAAATAATTTGTTAGATTTCTTCAGTTTTCCCCTTGAGAGGTTAAAAACAATAAAATATATATTTTTAAATATTTATTTACTTATTGTAACTCAATACTACACATTTTAAACTGGAGAGTAACAATTTTTTTCTTCAATTGCAGGGTTTGCCTGGAATTCCAGGAAGTGCTGGAAGTGATGGAAAGCCCGGCCCCCCGGTATGTACAACGTGCATATATTTTATATTAGTCTTCCTATTGGACTTACCCTGATTGCACAGTATCTACATGACACTGTGTTATCATAGTCCAACTGTTTATCGTTTGTTTGTTTGTTTTAGTTATCAGAGCGCTTCAGGTGCTTTTTAATTGTGATAGCTTTGTGCAGATCTTATACTCCATATTTCAAATAATATTGAATTATATAGAAGCTTGGTTGAAATTCAAAATGCGTGATAAGTCTGGAATTTAAATGTCTCTAGCCTGATCTCACCTTGACTATTTAATGACTCATAAATAAGCATTTATTTCACCTAAGAGATGCCACGTCTTAATTTCTTTTCTGCTTATCCCAGGGTAATCAGGGTGAACCTGGCCGTTCTGGTCCACCTGGCCCGCCAGGCCCACGTGGTCAACCAGGTGTAATGGGTTTCCCCGGTCCTAAAGGAAGTGAGGTTAGTGGGATTTCTCCACATCTGTGCTTGAGTAGTCAACTGTTACGATTGCTTCATAGCAGAGGTATTTGGTGCTACATCTTTGAATTATTGTATTTTGACCAGAACAGGTATTTTAAATGTGATCTTTCTCTTTTGTAAGGGTGCACCTGGTAAGAATGGAGAAAGAGGCCCTGGTGGACCACCTGGAACTCCTGTAAGTTTTACTCATGATTTTTTTAAATAATATAACAAAAATATTATTAATTACTAATAATTTGGTGATTTTATAAAAATATCAACTCATAACCGTAGTCAAATTTGCCTTTGTTTAGGGTCCTGCTGGAAAGAATGGTGATGTTGGCCTCCCTGGTCCTCCTGGACCTCCTGTAAGTGTGGGACTCCCATAAGAGTCAATTATCATCTATTGCCAAGGTGGTCTGCAACCTACAGAAAGACTGTAAATTTAGGGGGACAAATGTTATTATGATATAAAGAAACCTCCTTTTATGAAGACTAATACCAGAGGTCTTCTTCCATATTATTTCCATACATTAAAACTCTGTTGGGAAGAACCTGAGGCAGGTATACCTGGTGTGGGTTGAAGTGAAAAGTCAATTCACAGCTGTTAGGGATATACCGTCTTCTCTAATTGAGACATATTAGTGCTCCCTTCAAAGTTTATCAGAGCTAGCAATTTTGGACTAGTGACAAGTGACACAAATATTAAGTGAGATAAATATTTCTCTGAAATTACAGCTCGTGGTTGGGGTGAAAAGAGCAAATACCAGAACACTGCGATACATTAGCCTTTAGAATTGAGAAATATATTCTCCAACTCAAGATAAGGAGACATAGATTAGTGGTGTGGAGGTGTTTCTATGTTGAAATATTCTCGGACAGTTTCATTTTTTCCTCTTCTGTTTGATTCTAGGGTCCTTCTGGGGAGAGAGGAGAACCAGGGCCATCAGGTTCTCCTGGCCTCCAGGTGCTGTGTGTTTGTAGTTAATTTCTTTCTGATTCTTTTTAACAGACTAACAAAACAAAAGAGAAGGAACAAAGAGACATCTAACCACTTTCACTAGCATGCATGTCATCATACTTTGAAGTAAAACAAATCAATCAGTTGATAAAATGTATTGCTCAGTATTTTGTAATTGCAAACCAGATGGCTGGCTCAGTGGATATTAAACCGCTGACTATCAGATTAGCTCCTCCTTCTTTGCATGGGAATGAGTAGGGTCCATATCTTTGTGTCAAAACATTTTGCTAAATAGAAGAATGCATATTTTATCTATGTAACCCAGACTTACATTATGATACTGTTCCTCCTTAAAGGGATTGCCTGGTGGACCAGGACCAGCTGGAGAAAATGGAAAGCCTGGAGAACCAGTAAGTATTATTTCCTTTCAAAGCTCTTCCCAGATATATCAAACTTCCAAGTTCAGACAGCCATCAATGTTCTGCAGAGCAGAGAAATCTGTTTTCAGGGATAATAAGAGGAAGAAACAGGTTGACAACCACAATGCAGATTTATTAAGAGTGCATTGGTAACTTGTGTTTTTCTCATAAACAGGGGCCAAAAGGTGATATTGGAGGCCCTGGATTCCCAGGCCCTAAGGTAAATCATACAGCATCATTTCTACAGTTACATTAATAAACTGACGATTATGAACCTGACAACAAAGAATAATGTGTTTCTTTGTCACAGGGTGAAAATGGTATCCCAGGTGAACGTGGTGCACAGGGTCCTCCAGGACCTCCTGGAGCAAGAGGCGGGCCAGGTCCAGCTGGCTCAGAAGGTGCCAAGGTACCCACAAACTTGCCTGCCTTCCTGTTGCTGTGTGCAGCAATCAGTCATACCCCACAACCCCTTTTTTTTTCCCTTTTTCTAATTAGTTTTGTCACTCTTTAGGGTCCTGCTGGCCCCCCTGGTGCCCCTGGAGGCACAGGGCTGCCTGGCTTACAGGGAATGCCTGGAGAAAGAGGACCTGCTGGAAGTCCTGGACCAAAAGGGGATAAGGTAACACACCCATCTCGCACACCCTGTCAATTTTATGCTACTTCAGTGTCAGCCTCCCATAAGGCATGGGGTTTGTTCACGTGTTCACTTTTGGCCTGATTTCAGGGGTACTGATTGTGCAGCATTGTTGATGTAGCAGTGTTATATGGACCATATGCGTTTTTAAAATACAGCATTTCACAGCTGGTGTAATATGCTAGCTGTTTTGTTCTGCTTCGTCTCATGAGGGAAGGATAAAACAAAACAGGTTCAATGAAGCTAATAAACAGCTAGAATAGTTTATGCCAAATTGTCTGCCTGTAGTATGGACTCCATTTTGAATCAATCTGGAGTTTTTGCATCCACGTATTCTGTATCTGATGCTGAATGCTGCACAGAACCTCATCCTGTTTCAGATTTGTATGACCACAATAAGGAAATATGGTTATTTGGACACCCTCGCTAGGAGATGCTCTCCTCAGTAATGTGTGGTGTGTTTTTGTTTGTTTGTTTGTTTTCCTTTTTGTCTTTTGCTTGCTTTTTGCTTATACTTTTTACATCTTACTCTTGCAAGGGTGAACCCGGTGGCAAAGGTGTTGATGGCCTTCCTGGTGCAAGAGGAGAGAGGGTGAGTGGTCTTTAAATGTCTAACAGTTTATGAATTAGCTTCGTATAGTCTACATTTAGAAGGCGAGTACACTTACAGTGAATAAATACGATCTAGGAGAGGTAAAATAGTAGCCCCATTGTATTTCATTCTGGCTGTTTAAATCTGGTTTTATGAACTAAATTAGACATACTACTGTTCTTTGTGATCATGGCTGCCCGCGTAGATATAACAGAGTTTTTGCAAGTAGAAGATTACAGTTAATTGGGACAGTGCTTTGGAGGGAAAGCACCAATGCAGAAGTTGGAAAAATGTTACTAGCTTCCTTAAGCTAGCCAACTGAAGAGGAGCATGTTGGTTATAATGAAGCACAAAAAGACATTGTAATAGCAAGGGCTCTCATACAGACTACAGTTTACTATGTATGATATATTTATACATCTATATAGCATATGCACTTGAAATGTATACATAAATCCAACAAGTACATGCAAGCAGTATATACATCAAAATAACAAGGGTTAGCAAATACATTAACGCAGCTTGTATGAGCGGGAGGAAGTAGAAAAGTAGATTTCAAACCATAAGGTACACGTCAAAAAATAATGAGAAATGAATTGGAGATGTCTCACATCACAAAATAGTGTGATGTCAGTATATCACTCCAAAAGGTAGTGTGCAAAAACACGCTGGCATTGTAGAGCTGCTTTCATTTAAATATCAATATCAACATGTTTGTACTGAAAAACACTTGTTATTGATCAAAATAAATGAGATAACACCATCATATTTTGATACAAAATACACTATTTTCTAATTGTTTAGGGTAATGTCGGTCCCATCGGTCCTCCTGGTCCTGCCGGCCCACCTGGAGATAAGGTAAAGTATCTTCCATAAAGATGAGTGATACCATAAACAGTAGCACGTCTGTCTCCCGGGAAGAGGAGGAAATCCTGGTAATCATTCTTGTTCCTTACAGGGAGAGAGTGGTCCAGCAGGTCCCCCAGGTCCAATGGGTTCCCGTGGTGGTCCTGTAAGTGACAGTCATTTTTTTTCCAGCGTAACTTTACTCATCTAGCTTGGTAGAAACATCCATGTTGTAAACTACCCTATCAAGAATGCATTCAGTTGAGTCCATAATAAACTAACTACATTCAGCTCTCATTGACTCTTGGGATTTACAGATGCTAAGGACTTCAGAAAGTCAAAGCTTTAAACATTGTAAAGGGATTGGATGGCTGCAATGACAGATCAGAGCAAGAGTTTGAACCAACAGTTGCTAGATAAAGCAAGGGGCTGTCTTATGGTTAAGTAAAATATATATATATATATATATTCTTATAATTTAGGTTAATAAAACCACTTGTGGATCTCAGTTGCATCTAAGAAACAACATGGACTATGGTCAGGGTTTATACAAGAATAACTGAGATCAGTTTGTCACACTTTAGATAGTTATCATGTAATTACTGAACAGTTGTTTTTAGAGCTCAGGAGCAACTGCTGGCTTTGGTTGTTTGCCTTTTTTTGTTTGCCTTTTGTCTGGTTGCATGTCCATCTGTTCCCCTACCCCATTCCTTCCCCCCATCCTTCCCCTGTTAAGGCAAAGAAACTTCAGCTGCATTCATGACAGTGTTCTCTAACTTCTAATATGAAGCCTATTTTTCTGACGTCTTCCATTGCTGACTTGTTGCTATCTACAGGGTGAACGAGGAGAACAAGGTCTCCCTGGACCTGCTGGCTTCCCTGGCGCTCCAGTAAGTATAAATACTTTAAAGCAATTGAATATGACTATCAATTTTTCATCTCTCTAAATTAATTTTCATCTCAGACTATAACCACTTTAATGTTTATACTTACTGCATACATTTAATTTACTTGTACTCAGTCACACACAAAGCAACATTTTCTTTATCCTTCCCTTCCCATGCCAGTAGACCAATAAAGGTCATCCCTTCAGAAGAGCATCTGGATAAGGTTTCTCATTACAGTGGTATTGTCTGCATTGTTTGGTTGTCGTGTCATAATGTAACAATAAATTTTTTTTACAGGGTCAAAATGGTGAACCTGGTGGGAAAGGAGAGAGAGGCCCACCTGGTCTAAGAGGAGAGGCTGGACCCCCTGGAGCTGCAGGTCCACAAGGCGGCCCTGGTGCACCTGTAAGTTCCTTATTGCTCCAAATGGAGACACTTCTTCAGTTCTCCCTCAGCCTTGAGGTGGCTTGGCCGAAGTGCAAGCATTCAAATTGCCTGTTGCTTAATGGTGCAGCCTATAGTTTCTTATTTTTCAACTTATCTGCTTTATCTATTTCTTTCCATGTAGGGTCCACCTGGTCCCCAAGGAACAAAAGGAGAACGTGGATCACCTGGAGGCCCTGTAAGTGTTTCTTTGACTTAGTAACCGATGAATGGTTCTGTCTGTTACAACAAACATGATGTAAATGAGCCACAAGGCCTTCAGTGACTTTATATTTGTATTTCAAGAATAACTAAAGTCTTCACAAGGAGTAATTAAGGCTGAGGTGTTTGTGAGCAGGATTTCATAAGCTTTTAATACAAGTAAGGTGCCCAAATGGCTTTTGGGACAAAAACACAAAGCTATAAAATGGTTTATCTCAGCATTTATTAGATTTATATCTATGACAAGTTTCTCAGAGACAGTTAGTTTGCCTTTGAGGAACATGAGGCATGGGGGGAAAATCCCTCACAAATTTGATAGTCAGTTGCAGGCTATTTAATTCAGATTTTATTAAAGAACAAATAGATATAATCCAAAGTCAACTTTTGTACAGAAACCAATTGGATAAATTGACATTTTTCTAATCTTCAGAAACTGACAAAATTATTGGTGTCTTACAGGGTGCTGCTGGTTTCCCTGGTGCTCGTGGTCTACCTGGTCCCCCTGGTAACAATGTAGGTTATATTCTTACCTTGCAGATATCTTTGGACTTATATTAATCTTTATTAATCTGGATGTACCTTGATATGAACAATCAAAGTTATCTTGAATATGATGTTTGTGCTTAGAGAAAAACTTCTACTAAAGAGAGTTTACGCTCCCTCTGTAAAGAAATAAATCTGAGTTTTGATTTGCTTTAAAGATTAAGAAAATGCAAAGAATAAGATGTATTTATCCCTTTTTAATAAAAATTACAAATTATTCATTGTACTGTAAGTAAGACATGAGAAAACATTTTATATTTGAATAACATAATTTTATTTTAGTTTTATAGTTAATGACAGATGCAACTATTGCTAAATAATAAGAAAAGTAAGGTTTTACTTAACGTTACCATTAAAGTCAATGCAACTCTTCCCATTGATTATCTAAGCTGTTTTAATGAAATATCATTCAGCACACGTTCAAGATAGCAGTAAAGGTATCTGGCATGAGTGAATCTAGAAATCAGCTAGGACTGCTACTATTTCAAATTGTTGTGGCAGAGCCTTGGGTTAGGAATGAGTATCCTGTCTTGGATGCATAACAACCACTGCACATCCCAAATGTGCAGGTGTTGCCTTACACAAATTGTATGTCCAGACAGTCAGGATAAAAAGATGTGGCTTGAAAGCAGTAGACAATGGGACTAGTTCTAAGAACCAGTTCAGAGTTGGGTGCATAGGGGTTGCACCCTAATTCTACCTTTAGACACTGAACCAAGTTTGATTTGCTTTTGTGAGGAAAGATCAATGCCAGTACGTGTGTAGCACTGTTTCAGATAATACAGCTCATGCTTTTCTTTTTAAAATGTTTAGGGTAGTCCAGGTCCCCCTGGTAATGCAGGGCCTGCTGGCAAGGATGGGCCTCCTGGACCCCCTGGTAGCACTGGTCCTCCTGGTGGTTCGGGATCTCCTGGAGCAAGAGGTGAGCCTGGCCCACCAGGTGAAAAAGGGACACCAGGCCCCCGTGGAGAAAGGGTGAGTACATGACAACCTGGGGGCTGTTACATCAATAGGCAGGGATTGCGTACTGTCCCCTTGTACTCAGCTCTGGTGAGGCCGCACCTCAAGTACTGTGTTCAGTTTTGGGCACCTCAGTACAAGAAGGACGTTGAAGCCCTGGAACGTGTCTAGAGAAGGGCTACGAAGCTGGTGAAGGGCCTGGAACACAAGCCCTATGGGGAGTGGCTGAGCGAACTGGAGTTGTTTAGTCTGGAGAAAAGGAGGCTCAGGGCAGACCTCATTGCTCTCTACAACTACGGGAAAGGAAGGTGTGGGGAGCTGGGGGTCAGCCTCTTCTCACAGGTAACTAGTGATAGGACTAGAGGAAATGGCCTCAAGTTGCCCCAGGGGAGGTTCAGGTTGGAAATTAGGAGAAAATTCTCCTCAGAAAGAGCAGTCAGGGCATTGGAACGGGTTCCCCAGGGAGGTGGTCGTATCACCATCCCTGGGGGTGTTCAAGGAAAGTTTGGATGTGGTGGTTAGGGACTTGGTTTATTGGGTGACACTGGTAGTAAGGTGATGGCTGGACTAGATGATCTTGGAAGTCCTGTCCAACCTTAATGATTCTATGATCAAGAACCAGAAGCCACTTTTCTGAATGTCAAAGATGCTCAGTGTTGACTGACCTTTCTCTTAAACAGGGGGCACCAGGCGACCCCGGTCCTCAAGGTATCATTGGTAGCCGCGGTAGCACGGGTTTGCCAGGTCCACGTGGTCTCCCTGGAGCAGCTGGCATGGCTGGTAGCAAGGTGAGTGTACATTCACTGAAATTATAGCCTCCAAATTAGTGCAATGACTGTAATCCACCAGTCAAAAATAGTCTAGTGTCACAGTAATTAATATGTTGTACTTCTTAATGCTTTTTAATCCAGTTATTTGCATTTACAACCATAAAATCAGGCTTTAAAACATCCACTGGACAGCTGTGGGATGTGAAGTTGTCTTTAGTCTCTAATACCAAGTCTTTTGGACCAGATTACTTAGAAGTATATAATGAGACAGCAAATTGAATGTGAGTCAGCAGTGTGCCTGGCAGCCAAAATGGCCGACTGTACCCTGAGGTACCTCAGGCACAGCACTGCCTCAGGCTGAGGGAAGGGAGCGTCCAGCTCTGCGCTAGTGCAGCCTCGCCTCGAGCACTGTGTGCAGATTCAGGCACTATAGTATAAGAAGGACATTAAACTATTAGAGAGGGTCCAAAGGAAGGCTGCAGAGATGATGAAGGGTCTAGAGGACAAGTTGTGTGTTGAGTGGCTGAGGCCCCTTGGTTTGTTCAGCCCAGAGCAAAGCAGGCTGAGGGGAGGCCTCATGGCTGCCTGCAGCTTCTTCATGAGAGAGAGAAGGGCCTGCCCCTCTGCTCCCGCTGCATGGGCACAGTGACAGTACCTGGGGGAACAGCATGGAGCTGTAACAGCTCCATGGGAGGGTCAGGCTGGGTGTTAGGAAAAGGTTCTTCACCCAGAGGGTGGTCAGGCACTGAACAGGCTCCCCAGGGAAGTGATCGTTGTCCTGAGCCTGCCACAGTTCATGAAGCTTTGCCCCTTTAAGGAGAGTAATGGGCTATAACTACTTCCACCTACTGCCCCTTGTTTATCTTTGCTTAATTCCCAATATGTTTCTTGCCTAAACTTTCAAGCCAAACAGGCACATACTTACACCTGCCTCCAGAAAAGAAGGTGTGAGGCTTGGTTTGCATTTTATCACTAATATTCTGATAGATGGTCATTTTTTGTTGAATGCTTTGTCAGTTGTTTTTGGGCACATAAGAAGAGACACACCTACTAATTTTCTAATTGGGAAAACAGTAACGTGCACTGTTCAGGTTCAATAGTCTTGCATAAATATTACTAGTGATGAAAAGAAAGTTTGGACAAGTTGATTTTTTTTTTTCTTATTCCGAGTATTCAAAATCACCAAAGTCACACTGGCACTTCATTTTATCAGGTCTCCTTCATAATCAAGGCATATTTCACTAAAGATGTATAACATGATGGCATTTCATAAGCACATTATCTACAATTAAATTTCTTCCCCCTTTGTTTAGGGTGAAGATGGTAAACCAGGCGTCAATGGTGTCCCAGGAGAACGTGGTGCCCCTGGTCCACAAGGTCCTATGGGACAAAGAGGCTTACCTGGAGAGCCCGGCAGAGATGTGAGTGGATGTGTTAGGCCTTCCTGATACTTTGTCAGTTATATACAGAAGACTCGGGAAGTAACTATGTTTTAAGGTTCACAAAACTTCCCTCAAGCACCTGATGGATGATATCCTATGCAGATTACCTTTTCATATTAAGAGAGAGTACAATCTCTGTTTTACCTTTTACTGCCAGTGGACCATGTCTCTGTCTCACTTGGAACTGAACAAGAGACTTCACTGCCCATGCACTTACAAAATAATATGTCTAATAAATATATTATGGGCCCCTCCACCTCCAGAAACACTTCATTTTTGAAAACCCTTGCTCTGATGAGCACTATTTCAGTTTACTAGAAAACATGGTGGTTGTTCATAATCCAGTTTATAAACAAACTGTACCACACTGTGTTTTTTTCCAGGGTAACCCTGGCTCGGATGGCTTGCCTGGACGCGATGGATCCCCAGGAGGCAAAGTAAGGAATGAACACTGTCTTCAGATTGTCACCTCTATATAATATTGGCAATATAGATAGCTAGTTCTGTGCCACATAACTTGTTCCTCAATCCTCTTACATTCCAAAGAATGCAGTCTTTACATTGAAATTCTGTAAAACATTAAATTTCTTGCTCTGTTTGCTGTTACCATCTGCAGGGTGACCGTGGTGAAAGTGGCCCTCCTGGATCTCCAGGACCTCCTGGTCACCCTGGGCCTGCAGGTAACAACGGTGCCCCTGGAAAAGCTGGTGAAAGAGGATTTCAGGTAAAACCAAAACAAATAGCCTACTGCTTATTTATATACCTTGCCTATGAAAAGTCCATTTCATGCAGTAATAGAAGTGGAAGTTTGGAAGACTGATACTATCTGTATTTGTTTCTGCCCTCGTTTCTTGGCATTGAGGGCCACTTTTATAAAAATATCAGGGGGAAAGACATCACAGTTTATATTGCAGATAACTATGTATACAGTGAACTCAAAATTCACATACCTAGGATGCCAAAAAGCATATCATCCCACCAGGCCATTCATTTTCATCCCATATGATGCTCATTCACCATAAGCAGCCTTATTTATTAAACTAAGGGAGTAATTTTGGAAGCATTCAAGTTATTTTTCTGAAGTGCTGACACCAGCACTGGGTGCATTGAGCACCTCACAAATTGAAGGAGGAGTCTTCTGCACAAGGTATGCATTGGTGCATATGAGCAGCTGAGTAAGACTAACTTTGGTAGAAAAAGCAACTGATCAAAATACTTATTGATTATATAGTGTGTGTGTATAGCTTTTCCTTGTCTCTGAGCAGATTCTGGCTTTGAACATACTCATCTGGAAATAAAAAGGTGGTCTAGTCAATTGCAGCTGATCCATTCTATCTTGTTCTTACTGTGTCACAGGGTCCACCTGGCCCTCCTGGCTCTGCTGGTCCTGCTGGTGCTCGTGGTCCTGCTGTAAGTCATATTTAAAGATTTGTGACAAAACACATTTACTGTTTCCTGAGACTTTGTCATTTTTCTTATTTCTTTCTATCCTCCTTTTATTGCAAACTTACTCTTCAAGGGTCCTCAAGGTCCTCGTGGTGATAAAGGTGAAACTGGTGAACGAGGCAGTGCTGGCATCAAGGGTCATAGAGGATTTCCTGGTACCCCTGGTCTCCCTGGTCCTCCTGTGAGTATTTTGCATTGGATTAGGAATTTCATCTATGTTCTTCATTTATGTGGTGTGCATCTCAGGTAACTAGTTAGCTTTAGCTACTTCACAGAGGAAAGAAAAAAACACAAAGAAGAAATTACTTGTGTAATTTAATTGTCATACATGTTGAAAAGTTCATGTTCCTGAATCAACCTGAAAAAAATACTAAAAGAACTGGAAGAAGCTGCTAGGAGCTAGAGCTGGGTTTGCTAAAATCCCTTTAAGTTTTGTGTCTTTCTGACTTAAAAAAAAAAAATAATAATAAGACAAAATACTTTTTGTATTCGTTTACATAGGCTATTCCTTATTAAATTGTCAGAGATAGAAACCTATGCTAGACAGTCATCTAAATCCATTTAAAAAAAAAGCTACTTGGAGTTCAAAGATCTCTTCTGTCATGCATCTTTCACAGTAATTAATATAACAGCATAATGGGCATGAAATTATAAACTACTGATTGTAAGCATGCATTACCATTTGGGACAGTTCTTAATAGCTAAAATTGAAGGGTAAGAGACAGGCATGCCCTAGGTATTTATGACAAGTAAAAACTTAAAGAGGGGGTTATAGTGGAAAGAACTCTTAATAGCATGCATGACAGAAGTGAGAATCAAGAAACCAAAAAGTTACTCTACCAACGATGGCAAGAATATGGAAGTTTTAACTATAAATGCCACCTATATAAATTTATTTAATAACACACTATTGAGTCACGAGTAAAAAGAAGTCTGATAAATTCTCAGTTATCCTATGACAACGAGAAGATGAATCATTTTAAAACACATGGTTTAGCTCTTTGAATACAAGATATCGTTCAAAGCTTGTTGATGTCAGTTAGCTGTCTTGCATTTTGGATAATATCACCAACTTTTTCTTCTCATTAGGAGAACATTTGGTAACTTTTACTAGTAAAAGAGTGATAACTATCTGACATAGTCCTTTCATGAACTTGTGTTTCATACAATCATAAAGATGTTTCCAGTGTATTTTTTAAGGCACATCCAGCTAGCTGCAAAATATTACTGGAATGACTGACTTACCTGTTCCTCATAGGGTCCCCTGGGTCCACAAGGTGCAATTGGAAGTCCAGGAGCTTCAGGTGCAAGGGTAAGAAAAACTTATTACTTAGCATAACTGGAAGGAAGATTCAGCATGCTTGAATAATAATAATAAAAATGACCATCTTAACAGGCAACTGCTGAAGAAAAAGGAAAAAACTGATTAACTATACAGACATTTTGGAAAGCTCTCACAAATATTTTTGAATTAAGACTATCTGGTAAGCTATTTTTACCATAATATATGTATTCACCTTTGTTCTAGGGTCCTCCAGGACCAGCTGGACCCCCTGGAAAAGATGGTACAAGCGGCTATCCAGGTCCAATTGGTCCTCCTGGCCCCCGTGGTAACAGAGGTGAAAGTGGCCCTGCAGTAAGTAAACTGTACACTCAAATACTACTTTAGCGATTGTTCATTAAGCAAAAGCTCTCTCCCATTTAAATATCTCCCTCAGAAAATTCTGGACTTCATGGAGTGAGCTTGTGGCAGGACAGATCTAGCTATCAAGGCTAAGTCCAAAAAAATAACTCGTAGTTCAGTGTAACTGCTGATGCGTTGGGTGTTGTTAGTCCCAGATAATTACTGACTTTTCTGTGTACAGTGGGAAGATAGAATCTCCCCTTCAGAGAACAGCTTCCCTTTGTGTCT
Source organism: Nettapus auritus (assembly GCA_011076525.1). Lineage (NCBI taxonomy): Eukaryota > Metazoa > Chordata > Aves > Anseriformes > Anatidae > Nettapus > Nettapus auritus. The sequence goes on along the minus strand of CM021771.1, from coordinate 4,365,047 downwards.
TAAAACAGGGCTTTCTTAAACTCCTCCAAAGACACCAGCACTGCAGAGGTCACCAGCATAGCTTATGGCACTACTTAGAAAGCCAAGTAGTAGTCCGTCCTCTGGATTTTGGTGAAAAGGGTTCTGCCTTCCTAAAGCTTAAGTAGAAGGAAGACAGTCACAGCCTGAAAAAATTAGGAAAAGAAAATTCCAAGTTTAGGAAAATAACGTCTAACCAATATTTATTTGTAAACAAATATTTGCCTGAAAGCTCTAACAAATATTCATAGCAAGTGGCATTATTAAATAAGTAAATTAAATGAGGATCCTTTTTTAGGATTAGGTTCCACACATTTATAGCTTTAACCTGTGATCCCTACTCAGTATCATGTCCCACTGTTTCTGTTTAGGGTCCACCAGGCCAACCTGGTCTTCCTGGGCCTTCTGGTCCTCCTGGCCCATGTTGTGGTGGTGGTGTAGCTGGCCTGGGTGCTGGTGAAAAAGGTCCCATAGGCTATGGATATGAATACCGAGACGAGCCAAAAGAAAGTGAGATCAACCTGGCTGAGATCATGTCTTCAATGAAAACAATCAACAACCAGATTGAAAACATCATTAGTCCTGATGGATCGCGAAAGAATCCAGCTCGTAACTGCAGAGATCTGAAATTCTGCCATCCTGATTTCAAGAGTGGTATGCTAAGTTTTTATTTGCACTAATGGTAGCAGATCTAGATCTTTCCTGAATACTGTTGTCTTTGAGTATTTAAATACTCAGAGACATGCTATAAAAAGTATTTAATTTGTTCAACAAATGTCATGATAAAGTTGGTAAACACAATAATCATTTAAATGCCCTGCATTTACACAGTATATACACTGATTTCAGTTCACTCCTTACATGCTTATAAGTGAAAATTTGTTTAAATCCCTTTCAAAAAAAAAAAAAGTTCTATATTTGTCTTCTTACACTATTCACATAAAATCAGTGTATTTTTATATAGTCTTATTTTCTGAAATAGAAATAAGCCTAATGTCATACAGTCATTCTTCTCCAAATATACTAAGTCCCTGAACACTCTTTTTACCTCGTGTAGGAGAGTACTGGATTGATCCTAACCAAGGCTGCAAGATGGATGCTATTAAAGTATATTGTAATATGGAAACTGGTGAGACGTGCCTCTCTGCCAACCCCAGCACTGTGCCAAGGAAGAACTGGTGGACCAGCGAAAACAGTGGAAAGAAACATGTTTGGTTTGGAGAGTCTATGAATGGAGGCTTCCAGGTGAGAAATTAACACTGTTAGTAGCCAAAAAGGTAGCACATATAATGTGCTCACATACATCACAATTTACTAAGAAATAATCCTGAAATTAAACTGAGCTAAACGTTTAAAGGGTGAAATAGTAACTATATAAACCAGCTCTAGGTATGAATAAATGAAAACCATTTGCTTACGTTTTGTGCTCTGCAGTTCAGCTACGGTGATCCTGACCTTCCAGAGGATGTCTCAGAAGTTCAGCTGGCATTCCTCCGCATCCTCTCCAGCCGTGCCTCCCAGAACATTACCTACCACTGCAAGAACAGCATTGCCTACATGGATCAAGCCAGCGGAAACGTTAAAAAAGCTCTGAAGCTGATGAGCTCTGTGGAAAGTGAGATCAAGGCTGAAGGAAACAGCAAATACATGTATGCAGTTCTGGAAGACGGCTGTACTGTAAGTAAACAAGGCTTTGCTATGGTAGTCTAATAAATAGCTCCTGCTAGAGTACTAAGCCCAGAATAAAGGGGGAGAGCCTTGCAAGACCTTGGTCCTGGGAAAGGACACAGTTGCAACTGTAGAAAGTTGCACACGCTCCCAATTAAACCAGTACTTTACAGACAAATTGCTCTAGAGCCAAAGACATTTAGAGGCCCACAGGGAAGTCGTAGGGACCAAGCTTTGATCCTGATCTCATGTCAACTGTAAAACTAACAGCAGCAGTAAGTGAATCATCTCAGTCATACAAAAAATTCAAGGCCAGCAGAATCAAGCCAGTTGCATAGGCTATGATTATGGGAACGTACAAAACCCAAGTATTTTGCATATTCAACTGTGCCTCGCTTACTGCAGCAGAAAGTACTGGAGAAAAACAGTAACATAATGAGCATGCTGATCTCTCGCTATCTGCTGCCTTTTTGGTAACAAACACTAAACATGAGATACCATTTCTGCCTCCTGCTGGGATCCCAAAATACTACCAACCTGTAGATTAGCAACATACCAGGATACCTGCATGCATCTACTTTGCAGCCATTTTGTGGCCATTTTTAAAATACGAACATGAAGAGCTACTTCACTACTGCTAGCACTCTTACCTGTGGCCAAAACCGCATCCAAGCAGCAGAGCCATTTGTACAACCTCTCAGCACACCAAGCGTATTTCAGTGTTAAGTCAGGGCACTGCTCCGGAGTACCCACCTGTCCATCAGGGATCCCATCCCTTCTTAGTACCACGGTACCACACAAGTGTCTGACCAGAAATTAAGAATGTCTATCACTGTATTAATTTCTAAGGAGTGTGTGGGCTGTTTTTATGATGCTGAAAGGAATAAGTTACTATGGAAAGAGAAAGTAGAAAATGCAGTAAACATTAGAAATCAGTGTTGGGCTCTGTGAAAGTTACCTTAATCTTTTTCTACCTCTTTCATTTCACAGAAACACACTGGTGAATGGGGTAAAACAGTCTTTGAATACAGAACACGGAAGACGATGAGGTTGCCTGTGGTTGATATTGCACCCATGGATATTGGTGGTCCTGATCAAGAATTTGGCGTGGACATTGGCCCGGTCTGCTTCTTATAAATCAAAGATCCTGCTCTTTCTGAAACCCCAGCAAACAGATTCACACTCCAACTGTGCTCCTTTGTTTTAACCTTGTCAGCCAGTACAGATGACCATCTGTATCCCAGTTATTTATTAACAAAATTTCTGGGGGAAAATTAATTTGATATCAAGGGTTATTTTTTTCGCTATTACACAAAGTACAGTAAAAATGCTTTTTGCTCTATTTTTTTTTTTTACCAAATTCCATCTTCAGAACATGTCTCCGTGGTGCTATAATAAAACTTCAACACTTAATAAAACAACACTGTGTTCTATTAGTTGAATGTTAGCCAATTTACAAAGCACTGATTGCTCCCAGTACCAAAGTTTACCCTTCTTTCTAAGATGCAGTCCATAAAGCTAGAAAGACTTCCCTGTTTCAACTACCTCAACATGGACAGAAACTGGGATGTCTGATGAGTCAAACCAAAAGAAAAATTCCATCAAATCAGTCAAAACACATTAGACCCATTGGTTAAGTCAGTGGAATCATTTGGTACAAAATTGTGTTATTTCTGTACTGATTAGCTGTGAAAAAGTACAGTGTATTTTAAGAGTTTAATACCTTAATGGCAGTTGTCACCGTAATTTTATTGTTGGATTGTATTCTGTTATCAAAGGTGCTTCTCTACTTTCCTGTCATTGCTGGTCAAGACCACTAAAATTAGGGAAGTGTAAAAGACTAATATGATGGTGCTAATGTATTTTTCACTCCTAACTCTGCAAGTCAGGGTTATTGACTTGCTTTTTTTAATAAATAATAAAAAAAAGTAAAGGCGTAAAAGCAATTGCAAATGTCTCCTGTCGAAGATTGTCATTGGCATGTCATAGCTCAGAATTTTCTCCCTTCACTCTGTAAAAGTCAATAAAGAAGCAAAATTGAGAACTTCTTTTGTCACATTAACACATTTATAGTGTTGAAGGTTAACCATCTTTGTAAGCTTTTATATGGTTGTTGGTCTATTCCTTACAGAGACACATAATAAAATATCTTAATAAAACTCCTTGTTTCATAAAACTGACTTTTTAATTTTACTGTTTGTACTTTGTTCCTCAAATTAATATGGTAGGACATAACTCTTGTTTTTCTGAGATAATTTTGCTTAAAGGAGAACTTTGTAATTCTAAGAAATGCAATTTATAGCATCATACAATGAAATTTTCTTACCTACGTTTTCCACTCTTCTTCCAGAGGCTCACATTTTCAAGCATGGTGAAATTCTCCATCAGCCTGGATTCAATTCAGACAGAACCAAAACAGTACCAAAACAGAAACACAAGAGCTTAATTACTTCTCCCCTCAAAACCATGACTCAATCTAAATAGGCTGTTGTAGGTTGCTTAAATAAAATGGCCCAAGGGTCTTCTACAGTGCGGGCTAGTGACATTGGTTACTTTGATACAGCTGCCAATCTAAGCATCTCGATATTGTTTATAGCTGATTGATAGATAGGCACTGCTCAGTCATCCCTTGACCTTAACAAAAGAGCAGGTAGTTGCAATTACCTCAGTGCTTTGATGGTGTCTGAGCTTCAGGCCAGAAGAAAGAAGTTCGCCGCACACCAGAATCCTGGCTGTGAAATCTCTCCTACAGGTAGACGCTGCCCAGTCTTTACCATGAAAGCGGAGCCAGAGAAAACAGCCAGACTTACTGCACCACCACACATCACCTCAGAGGCCAGGGTGATGAAGGCCCCCTCCTACAAGAAGGTCAGACACCAAAACTTAAGGAAAAAAAATTATAAAGTCTAAAAAGCTCTTGCTGATGGCTGCAGATCAGGCATTCTCTGAAAATACTTTCTAGATTGGACCGAACAGGAAAAATAAGTAGAGAAATGCTGAAGGTTTTTTAAGAAACCTCAGTAGGCTTGGGGCTGAGCCAAGACACCGACCTGCTCTAGTGTCACAGATTTTGGACAGGCCCACAGAGAACCAGAGTAGTGAAGGTCTGGGAAGGCTTTGCCAGCACAAATACAGTATCAATGCAGACACGACTGTACTTACAACACAAAAAAATAGTGCCAGCAAGTAATAAAAAATATTGGCTCTCACAGGAAAACTCCCCATTTTATGATGAAAATAGCTACCGTTCGTGGAAGATGAGAATTACATGTAATATTAGTCTGACATACATTACATGGTGGGAAGTCTAATAATTGGAACCTAACTTTTACAAAAGCAGTTCGTAAGAATGCTAGCTGATGGAAAAATGCATTGGAAAAGCCTGTTCTCAACCCACATGGCAGAAAAAAAATAGCCTCTAATCTCCAGTACTACTGCAGCTGAGCGTATGACAGCTAAAAATTACTCAACCTAAGTAGTTTACTTAATTCAAATAACCTTCATTTTTTTCAGAAGGTCACTAATTAGGCCAATATTGATTCTGATACTTCTGCACCTTTATAGAAAGGCCTTTGAGACAGGGGAAATATGAAATAGACCGTGTTAATAAAAATGAGTTTTATCCTAGAAAATAAGGGTGGCCTTTGGAACACTTAGCTTTCTAGTCCCATTTCTTACTCTTATTGTATCAATCTACAAAAGGCCCCAATTTTTATTTTACATGCTATATATAACAATAATAACAACAATAATGATGACAACAACAACAACAATAATAATAATAAATCTTACCTGAAACTTCCAGGCTAGCAGCACCATTGCTCACTGCTCTAGGCAGCACATCATGATCACAAACTACAGCAGTTCTGGAAATGACCCCATTTTGCAGAGGTTACAACAATTAGAGAACTTTCAAAGACGCACGGAAACACCAATACTTGCTTTCAAGCTCTAAACTGATTTTAGCACATATTCAAGCATGTCTTCATTTGGTATATAAATTTCAGTTTGTACTAGGGTCACCAAATAAGAATGTTTTGCTTGCAATGGATAACACACACAAGACAGAAACCTTAGTGGCTCTTTGAAAAATTATGTCTTGTCTTGTCACCTTAGAAAGCACAGGAAAGAAATCAGGTCTGACAGGTTATGATTTTTAAATTAAGTGCTTCTCTTCCAGAACTGTGAGCAAGGAGGCACTTGTTGCACAAATCCTAAGCTACAGAAGTGTATGAAATCTTTTTCCTCATATTTAGCATTTTAATTCAGCATGTGGTTGTAATTATATCTTATGAACTTAAAGACAATCTACAAACCCAGATTTAAAGTACTGGGAAAGATATTTTGAAGGATATTGGGGAGATAGGGAACCTTCTCAGCCTTAACATCTTCTCAGTTGTTTCTGCCCACCTGCTTACCACGATGAGGTAAGATGTCATCCACTCTGTGCTGAGGGATTGCCACTCCAGGGTGAATTAAGTCTCATAAAAAAAACTCCTGGTGCTCTTGTCTTCTTACCCGTACTTTGTCCTGCAATAGCTACACCTTAAAGGGTGTCTTCTGGAAGCACTGACCTGCACTGCTGCTTTCCCATCACAGCAGCCACTCTGCTTGTGACATCTCCTGCCTAGCAGGTCTGTCATCCTCTTTTCTTTCCCCCCAAGTTGCCCATGACAAAGCTATGCTCATTCAAAATTGCTCTACTACTGCCAGAGGAGATTCACGAGATAAATTGCATAATCTCCTTTCAATTTACATTTAGCCATGGACACCTCTGGATTAAGGATCAAAACTTGGGGTTTTGTGAATGTTCCTGTCACGACTCACATTTCAGCTTTACTGTCTTTCTTACAGTACCTCCAAGGTACCCAAAAAAGCCTACTGATGCTTCCTTGTTCATTCGGTTGCATCTGCAGGGCAGAGAATAGGACTGCTGTCAGGAAATGGCTGAGTTGATGTGGCGGCAGTAAATGCTTTGGGTTTACTCTTTTTTTATGTAGAATAATACATGTTCCTTAGAGGACAGAGGTTCCTAAATTCCCGTGATGGATCCTATAATTGTCACAATGTTCCGTGAACTTTGTGTTTCTGTGTCTCTAGGAAGATTGCTCCCTACCATACAGGGAAAAATATTTGACTGGAGGTTCCGGAACTACGAAAGTGTTCTTTTATTACAAGCAGATGGAATTTTCACTCAGCTGACTAAGGTCAAAGGGCAGTTCTTTGATGCTTTGTCAGACACAACCTTGCACGTTTTTTCGGCACTTACATTCCTAAATAAGGCTGCAGTTCTCTCAGGAGGATGCATAACCATATCTCAATTAAGGAATAAAGTCTACTGTAGAAACATTTGACAGTGCTCCATTCTTCAAAACTGAGAACACAATAGATCGTAATGATTATGAAATATTATTATTTAGAGAAACCTTGAGCAAGAACTTATAAAAAGACGATTTCTTATTCTAACCACAAGGAAACAAAAATGTGCAAGAAATTTAGGTGCAAGGGACAGAACAGAAAGAAACTCCTCTATAGCTTTAGGTTCAATCAGAATGTTGCACGATACCTTAGTACTTTCCCAGATCTTCTCCCAACAAATGATAAAGCATACACAATAGCACAAGAGGTATACTCACAATTCATCTCCCTGAATGTTCTCCTATATTGTTTACACATATAAAGAATCTCAGTTTTAATCTGCATCATTCTGCTCGGGTCCTCCCCAAAAACTCACTAGCTTTACCACAGCATGTCCTGTTTCTCGTGTTTGACATTGTGTCCTTTCTTACTCTGCTTATGAAAAACAAAAACAACAACAACAACAAAAAAATTGTTTCTTTTTCTATTCCTAAAGATATTTTATTTTTCCTACAATCAGCTCCTAGGAGTGAGTAACAACTTCACAAGAAAGCTGGTCTTTGGTACTTAGTTTTCCCTTTGCAACCATACATATGCTCTTGGGGCAGTCAAGGGTTCTTAATCATAACTCATTATATTCATAATTGTTCTCATGTATTTGATACATGAATAAGCATTACCTCCACTTTTAACAGTAGCTAAATTACTGAACTACAAGACAACAAGTAGGCTAACAAGATTACAAGACAACAATGTAGGCTAAAGATATTCTGCTTTTTAAGAAACTGAATCTAACTGTATGGTACCCATATCTGTGACTGCATGAAGTCACAGGCTTTAACAAAATCTTTAAACTCATAGCAATAAAATAAGATCTACTGACCCAGTAACCTAGCATAAACACACTAACCAGGTCTATGGCTCCACAGTATTTTAGCATTTCTATTTAACGTACTGAACTGCTGATTTGGTTTTATCTTTTGTCTGGTGTGTGTGTGTGATAATACCATCATTTTCTATTATAATTGTTACCTTGTTTACTTACAGTATTTTCCTGCTTGATGGGGGACCTTTTTCTTTGCATTGCCATTTCTACATTCACGTTTAGTTCTGCTATGAGTTTTGCATGTTTTGATATCTTCCTGAGTCCCATTTTTATTATTATTATTATTATTATTATTATAAATACAGCCTCTCTCATTGAGTCCAACTGTCTAGCAAGTATTAAGCCTTTAGTGTATCCTCCCTCTCCAGAAAAAAAAAATAATAATAATAAAAATAATCTGTAGACTGAGAGATCTAGTCAGTGAGTAGATAAATTATCTGTTATTTTAAAACCTTGCACATTTCTGGGCAAAAGGCTGCTGAAGGCCACCTTTGTATAGGGGGTTCTGCTGTCTGGAAAATCCTAATGACTTTCTTAAATTTCATGTAGGATTCGAATAATTTGTTACCCCGTTTTAGAACTTGGAATACCCTCTGGAATCTCATCTGAAATTCCAAGAGCCGTCCAAGGGATGTTTGACTAAACTGAATCAAACCCAGCAGGTCGCAGGACGTGATCCTTCCTGCCTGTCCAGCGCTGCTGAGCTCACACCTGGAGCGCTGTGTTCAGTGCTGGGCTCCCCTGTACGGGAGAAATATGGACTCACTGCAATGAGTCCAGCACAGGACCACAATGGTGATGAAGGGACTGGAGCATCTTTCATAGGAGAAGCAGAGAGCGCTATTACTGTTTAGCCTGGAGAAGGCACGCCTGGGGCTCTGGGGAATTTATACATTCATGTGTATAAATAGCTGATGGGAGGGAATGCAGATGAGGGAGCCAGATTACTGCTGTTTTTACAGTGATGGTGTTCAAACACTGGTACAGGTTTCCAAGTGTCCACCCACAGAGACACTCAAACCCTGTCTGGACACCTAATATAGATGATTTCTGGAGCAGGGGGTTGGACTAGGTGTTCTTATGTGCTCCCCTCCAACCTCAGTTCTGTGATTAAAGCTTCAAATTCTTTAACTTTCTGCTTTCTCATACATACCTCATATTCTTCGACCATGTCACCTCTCAGCATGCAATACTCTTCCCAGGTTTACCAGTCCAGTAACTGCTTTGCTCAGTCTCAGCCAGCTACAGGAGATAAAATGAACCTCAGGGCCCTTACCCAGAAGTAATAAGAAAAATAATACATTTTGCTTTTAATCCATTTTTAGACTCTTTACTTGCCTTCACAAAGAAAAGCTTTTCCTCATTCTCCTCTCTTTGACTGCTATGCTCTGCAGACTTCGATTGTGTTGCCTCTAGATACAATGCTATCAAATTTCCTTGCTTAAATTTCCACGCTGCTTGGTGCATTCTTCTCCTGCCGCGTAGTACCCTGGTACTCTACAGAATGATTTTAGCATTGAAAACTTAAAGTCGAATGTTTATCATAGTTACTAAGAAGCTAACAAATAGTTAAGGAAGGAGCTTGAGAGGAAGAGGACATGAGATTTGAACTTCTGGTCCCATACACCCAGAGACAAGAGTAACCACCGAGCTAGAGGGAAGTGCCAGAGCAGGGAGAATTGAAAAGGTCTGCAAGGAAGGACAGTGGAGGAGATATAACTTAAGCTGCCTTTTAAAAGGGCAAATGGTTCATGCTAAAGGTAAACGCCTTTTCACAGTCACTCTATAACTGAGGTGCATACATCCAAAAATGCAATCCCAAAAACCCCTCTTATTCAGGCAGGATTAAACCATCAATTCTTTTTCTGCCCCATATATGAAGCATCTAGAACTGCTCAATATAAAGAGCTGTCTGTGAGAAGGCTCTGATCACATTTGACAAATGCATTCAGAGCTGGGCTCATCAGGAAATGCAGAAGGAATAAGAGCACTGCTTTTTAAAAAGCTACACTATTATTCATTATATGCCATACAAAGCAATATTAATATCGCCCAGCTAAACCACTGGGCAAGTTGACTGATGTGCTCAATAAATCGTAGCACCACCATCAGTCCTTCTCCGTGACCCTTACTGCTTCCAATAAATTAGGAAATGTCAAGCAGCAATAAAGAAAACATCTTGGAGAAAGCATAATTAAACTCCTATCAAAATATAAGATGAAAGATGACTAAAACTAGTCAAAAGCAAAATAAGAATAGGCTCAGTGATACTTGAATCTCACTTCCTTGTAAGTAGTGCTTGCAGAGAAATACACTTTTTCATCTCTGGGAATATTTGCCAGACCCTCTAAGGCCCACTAAACATATCTGAAAGATCTTTCATATTTTTTCATACCTCAGAATGAAAGTATTCTCTCAAAGATTTAACTTGTAAGAAATTTAAGTTCAATGCTCTATAAAAGTCATCAGTGTTAGGAGCCACCACTCAAGAAAAGACATCCAAAATGGATTCTATCATATAAAATCAAAGCCCCAAAGGTGAAAAGTTAAAGAACTCAGAGCTCCACAGACCAAAGCTGTTCCTTTCCTTACTCGGCAGCTTTTTCCTTCTCAGTGAGATATTAAAAAGGATGGGATCCCATTGCACTGATAAGGCCCCTCACAACAGACAAGCTCTTCTTGGTCTCAAGCCTATAATAAGCTGCACAATTGCGTTGAGTCAAGTCACATGTTTATACCTATAGTTCAGTGACACGGGGATAAAAGCTTAGCAGTGATGATACCAGCTTAAGAACAATCCAGACGAACTGGTTAAAATCAAATTAATATATATATATATATATATATATCTCCAAATAGGTCTTTCTCTAAACATTCAAGCTAAACTACTGTATCATCAACTCCACCATTCTCAGCTTACAGTAAAGTGCCAATTTGTGAGTAGTGGATAACAAAATTTTACCTTCCAGATGAGGTTTTAGTGACTATTTGCCACACTACTGCTGCACAGCTGCTACTGGGAGGTGTCAGCTACTGGAAGCACTGGGGTTCCTTCCTCACTGAGGACAGCGCTCTGCAGGACTGGCAGTTATGAAAAGCAGAACAATAACCAATTCTTTTAATTATAAAATTGATTTAAATGCAGCCTCTGACATTTTGTTTGTTTGACGTAACTGTTTTAAAGTATCTTTTCTATCATCCCTGAGGCCATTAGCAACAAAAGACAGGAGAATTGCACTATATCTCCTAAACAGCTGATCTTTAATTAATGCTTAAAGAAGCAAATCAGCCTTTTGCAAACTATCAGCTCTTTCATTCTACATTCATGGAATTAAGGCTGTATTTATACAAGGCTGTGCCACGTGGCCAGACGAGAAGCACAGTAACATCAAGCAGAGAAATCCTCCCCCACCTCCTCCCATCCACTCCCCCACCTTTTTTTTTTTCCTTGCTTGAAAAGGTTCTGCAGCACTTGGGGAAAGTTTAAACAATAAAAGAGAGGTAATATGCACGTACAGAATAGACATTGTTATTCCAGAGCAGAAAAAAAGCATGTCCAACTATTTGCATTACAATGAGCTCAAACCTCAAGGCTTTGCCTCAGCAATTCTCCAAAGATGTTCTTACAAAATATTATTTTAGGGTGCTTCCTAGTTAAAGCTCTCTTTCAGTGCTTGAGGCACCCTCCTGAGGAAATATTGTGCACTTTGTATGGAGATAGAGATGCAAAGAGACTTGAAAAGAAAGAAAACATACATCCATTGCAATTTGTTACTCTTCTCCTTCAACAACCTCGCAAAACATTTATACTAATCACGGATTATGACATTCTGATGATGAAAATCACAAACTAAAAAACAACAACAACAAAACTTTCAAACATGCTTTTATCCTCCAAATGTTCTTTACTTTGTGCTTCTGGACAAATGTCCCTCAGAGACGCAATCACCGCCATCAGATATCTACCTTTCCCCAAACGTGTTGGAGTGAGCCATCATACCTCAGGTCATTCCCTGTAGTTAATATTATCGAAACATTTCTTAAGGCTACAGTCTGATATGCCGACTCCTGAGCCACATGTTAACAGAAATCATTTCATAACACTAAATAAGTCCTAGTGTTCCAGCATGGGTAATAAAACAACAGATAACGACAGCATGAATCTGATGACTCCCAACTCCTATGGATGTGCACGCGGACAATATGGGAATTGCCAAAGCTCCTGGCCTTTCAGGAGGAAACAAACACAAATTCTTGCGTGCTTTAATACAGTGCAACTTTATGGCTTGTCCAGAAACTGTTTTCTGTCAGAGAGAACTCACACTGACACTTGGAATCGGAAAAATCACATTTTGCTGAGTCTCAAACAAAAAACACAAAACTCTGGAGTCTCAGACAACACAAGTTTGACAGCTTTAATAGCATGTCAAGTGACGACTCCATACAAATCGACACCTACCTTGTGAAAACCGTCACAAAGTATTATTCCATATACTTTCATATTCTTAGGTGTAAAATACTTCAGGTGAACACATTGCAAAGGAGTTTTTCAAACAGCAACACAACAAAACAAAAGTTAAAGACTTCTATTTTTACTTTGGAAACGAACTGATATGGGACACACTGGAAGGAATTCTACAAAAAGGAAACCACTTCCATAGCGAGAAGCATGTATTTAATTAAATGCTTTGCAAAGATACATGAATAAAGCTATGTGCATGACTTTCTTTAGGGATGGCCCCAGCTGTTTATTTTTTATTTTTTTAAAGAAACAAACAAAAAACTTGGAGAGCACAGATACAATAAAGAAATAATAATAATAATAATAATAAAAACCTACGTAAGTTTGTACCCACATACTTTACAAAATAAAGCATGCTGGTGGTACAAAACATTTTATATACTGCATGACCAACACATAAATGCACTGCAACACTGTTCTCTCAAACACCATAAGCCTAACAGCTAAACTCTGAAAATGACATTGACAGTCAGCATCTTTATTTCATCGGCCTTCTACAGAGTCATTTAGCACCATCACTTTTTGTTTGTTTGTTTTTGCCCTGCCTATCTCCTTTCTCGAAATAATAACAGAAGCATAGCACCTTTTAATACCTAAAATAAAAGTAGGAATATTAAACGCATCCCAACTTCCAGAGATGAGGTAGCTCACGCTAAGAAATGATGGAGTTTTCTTGCCTTGACAGCTCAAGACCAGTAAGACAAAATTACTGGTGATGCATGTCTGGATGTCAGCCAAATGAATGAATTTCTAAATTTTCTTTCTCTTTATTAGCAATTGGTCTGATATACATGTAGATGATTTGCAACATACATAAATTGGCACCATATATAAGACACTGCTATAATTTGATATGTAATGGCTTATTAGATGGGCAAGTATTGGAAAATTGACAAGTATTGGGTTTAAAATGTATTTTGAAGCTTAATAATAATTTAATGGAATTACACAGACACATTGTGAGAAGTGAAATCAGGCCTTACAATTTAAGATATGGGACACCTCTACTGAAATCTTGTATTTACCCCAGTAGTATATTTGCTTCATAAATTAACCATGGATGTGGAATGCTCTTATGAGCAGGCTACTATATAGGAAAGAGCAGGAAAGACAATGCCAGATTCAGATGATTTTGTCTGAGAGATTTGCTTCTACAAGAGACAGATATCTGTGAATGGCTAACGCACTGGCAACCACAGGAAGATAAACTGGGGTAGAGAGAGTAGATATGACTGAACTATTGCCAACAGTTCACAAAAGTGCTCTACTTTTCTGTTATTCAGTATGCATCCAAGCAAAAGAAATTATTAGAGCTTTACATAGTCCCACATTAAAACTATCTATTTTGAATACCTGTAAGTTCTGAAATTATCTGAAACAAAAGCAAGGACAAATATTCATGTCATTTTTAAAAGGTGGTCATCGGTTCTCTTAAAACTGTGCTGTTGTACTAAAAAGTTGGTTTCAATCATTTAAAACGGAACGTTTATAAGTAAAATAAATATTCAAAAGGAGGCCGGGCATTTAAAAAGAACTGTATATACAATGCTGATCCAATATCAGCCATTACTTCAAGAGTCTCAGGATTAACTTCAATCAGTCTAAGTTCATGTGTTTAATTGCTGCTGTGGCTGGGTAGTGTGTTAATCTCCCCCCTTCCTCTTACACAAAACAAACTGGCCCAATTTCAATTCCGAATTCCTGGTCAGTGCTGCCAACGTCCACTGGTGCAATATCTATGATAGGTAAGCGTGCCACATTTTGTGTTCTGTACTCAAAGACAGTCTTGCCCACGTTCCCATTACGTTTCTGGAAAAAAAAAAAAAAAAAAAGAAAGAAAAAAAAAAAAAGGAGGGGAAAAGTTAGTCCAAATCTCATCTGAGAAACAGCCTGAATTGCCTGAATTCCAGCTGGTGAGTCAATTGCCTGAGATACATCAGAATTATCTCATTGCATCTCTGCTGAGTAACACAGCCCCTTCTGCACTGCACCTTGAATATTTTAAAATGCGTATGTCTTTCTTTTACAGTGGTGAACAGATCCTTCCGACTGACAGCAGGATTCCTCCCTCAAGCTGGATTGATTGTTCTTCTTGATATTAAATTTTTCTCTATATCTATGTCCACCTGCATCCACTTCCTTGAAGTACATTCCTTTAAAGTACAGAGTAGTCTGATATATATAAAGGGCAAAACAAATTTTAGGCATATTTTGCTGTATATTTAGGACGAGGCTGAGAATGCTATTGAACTTGACAAAATTTACACAACTTTTCAAGGGGAACATTTTCCTTTCCTATGGATTTCCTCCAGGGTATTGCTGCAATAATCCTACCCAATTGGTAGACAGATGCTTGAGATGAACTGAATTCTTTGTGTGACTTAACACAGAAGTAAACAAATATTGGGAAACACAAGCTGTGAAGATACCTATTTCCATATGCTCACTAATAACTAGTAAGTTATAAATATCCTGTAAATAATGAAGACTTCTATTATATAAAATGGGAATTAGTAAAATACCTCTGCAATCGCTTACTTCTATAATTCATGGTGAAATTCTGCAGCATTGTAGTTACCCTATTCAATGAATTTATTTTTATTTTTTTGCAAATTAAGGAAGAACTGCCATTACTGCCATCGTTAGAAGCCAAAAGTGCTTTTACCCCATACCAAATGACATACAGGCAAAACTTACCGAACAGCTGTCATGAAGCACGGTGTATCTGAATCGGCTGTTTCCCTCTGCTTTGATCTCCAGGTCATTGGCCCCTTTCAGAATTACTGCTTTTTTCAGGTTCTTTGTCTGGTCATCCATGTACCCAATACTGTTCTTACAAAGGTAAGTGATATTCTGGGATGCTTCCTTTGACAGGAGGCGCAGGAATGTCATTTGAGTGACAGCTGTATCCCCATACACAAACTGTGAAGATATGAAATAGATCACCATTTAGTACATGAAAATCGATTAAGATCTGGTAAACTTTGTAAACATTTCTGAAACGCTATCACACACATGACAACAACTTTATTTTCTTTAAAAACAGATTAGGTGACAGAATTTACAAAGACTTGTAACTTTAGCAGTATGGAGCTTTCTGAAAGAAAGTATAGAATTCAATTAAACAATTACAGCAGTGATTCCAATCATATATTAGGGTAAATATACACCCTAAATACAAAGATAGTGGGTTACTAAAATAGGTTCTTAAAAAAGCTAGAATTTTTAGGGTCAAGAGAAATAAACATCTACCAGAAGTGGTTTATTTATAGCCAATCCTGCCTCAGATATTCTTTCATTGTTTCTCCCAGCTCCCTTTCCTATAATTTCTGTATGATTACAACTAACTGTTATAAGCCACTCTAATCAAGAGTTAAAATGTTCTGACTGTTGCAGAATCTGCTCAGTAGAGCAAATGAAATTCTAAACATGAAGGAATCAATGTTCACAGTAGTTAATTCTTGAAATAAATTATATTTAGTTACCTGTGATCCCCTGTTCATATCAAGGCCATACCAAATGGGCTTCAAGTCAGATGATCTGCTGGTCCACCATGTTTTACGTGGGATAGCAGATGGATTTGCAGAAATGCAGGTCTCTCCAGTTTCCATGTTGCAGTATACTTTTATAGCATCTTCAACACATCCCTGGTTAGGATCAATCCAATATTCACCTACAAAGAGTAATAAATTAAATATAAAATTCTGTTATATTACTAAGATTCCTGAAATAAGAAAACGTATGCCTTGACAGCACAAAAAAAAAGAAAAAGAAAAAAAAAGAAAAAAAAAAAAAAGGAAAAGCATGCATATCTTTCATATGACAATCTGATGTGTGTTTTGATGTGTGCTTCGGTTATACACTATAATGGTGCTTTAACTGAAAGCTGACAAGTATTTCAAGTATTTCCAGATTAGGGAATTCAGACTTGAAAGTTGTTTAAGGTTCTTTAAATCCATTTCAAAGCTCCTGAATGCTCCAAGCACACGAAGTACACAAAAAATGCTAGAAGATATTTTTTTCTGCAGATTCTGAACCAATGTCAGCCTCTCCTAAGTTGACGCTGGAGGCAATGTATCAAGGAACAGGTGAAAAGCTGTTAAAGCCTGCAACATATTGTCTCAGCCTTCCAGTCTGTTCTGAGTTATCACTGGTAGCCCACACTAATTAGGGAAACTCCTAATTTGCATGTTAGAATATTGCCACCTACAAATTGCCAGTATGGAGCAGCAGCAGAGAATTCTGGATGGAAAGCATTCATAGGACATCAATTCACAGGTAACATTTTGAGCTAATAACAATTAAGCCAATATCCACAACTGATGTACTAACTTGCATCTATCATCACGTAAGTGGTACTCCATTGTGCAAACACTTTCAGAATTAGTAGTACATGGAAGTTAAAATATTTCAGAAGTAAAAAATACATCTGAATATCTATTGAAGAAATGAATATGCAGCAGAACAAAATATATATCTCATAGGGAAGAAGAAATAATTTTATGAGAAGTTTTTGAGTACTTAGTGTTAATGTTGATTTAGACCATCAAAATCTGTGCTACACTTTTTTTCATTGACCAAGTATATACTGGAAATAAGACAGAATCATATGGCTCATGGTGGTGTGTACGCACCGCTCTTCTTGGATGGGTGGCACAGCTTCAGGTCATCACAAGTCCTTGCTGGGTGTTTCTTTGAACCATCCGGGCTGCGCATAGTCTCAATCTGGCTGCTCAGTGACTTCAGTGTGGCATGGACTCCTGGGTCTGTTTTATTGTGGTCATCTGGAGCTGCTTCATCTTCAGTGAACTCTGGGAGTGGATCTGCCATAGCATCATCATAGTGTCCCATAATGTCACCAATGGCAGCAGTGAGGTGGCCTGGAGGGCCTGGAGGGCCAGGAGGGCCAGGATCACCTGGTGGACCCTAAGGTAAAACAAACAAAAAAAGGCAATAGAGGCACAGCAGAGTGAATACTAGGCAAAATAATACAGAAACTAGTGACTAAACAAGCAAAACTTCAAGGCCAGTCACCTTGATGTGCAGCGAAAATTCAGATATAGGTAAGCCGTTAAAATTTCCAGGATCAGAGGTAAGAGATTAGAACAACACATGAGGTACCGCACTCTGAGATTAGAACAGCACTCTGCTTCATGTACTCCCTGACTGTCTTAACACCTTGCTCATTTCTTTCTTACTCTAGCTTTCAGACAACAGCTGGAAAAAGTCATCAAGGAACGGACTCTTGATTCCGGGTTTTTAAGCCATCTGTCCCTCCTTGTTCTCAAACCCCAGCCTAATTGCTTTATTTCAGAGAATGCCAAACAGCTGCAAGTAACTTTTAGAGCTATCTAAAATTCCTGTCTCCACTGAGTCACCTCAGGCACACTTGCAATTAGTAAACCTGGAGGGAAAATTTGGCACCATCTATACTTTTTTCTTTCATAGTGCTGAGGTTTCTGGCCCCAGGTCACCGAAGATGTGAAACAAAATTCACATCATCCCAACTTGGCACAGCAGGTATTTTCCTGAATAAGATTTCCCTGAGTGGCAGGTTTTGAGGTCCTTCTGTTAATCTGGACTGTGCTATGTGGGGAAGTAACTGAGCCTTGAGACAAAACGTTTGTCAGTAAGCATTATACATCCACGTGCAGGCTCTGTGAGCTTCTTGGCAGTGGAAAGTCTGCAATATACCTTCATTGTAAGTTTGATGCTCTGGTGCATCAGAAGTTATATCAAAATGTAGCTTTGAGATTAATTAGTGTTCCAAAACTAGTGCACACACCCAAACTGATACACTTGACGTCTGACAAATGAAATGCTTAGCATTTATGTCTTATTGTTTCCAATTAATAGTGGCATGCAAGTCACCATGAAAAGCAAAACTGAAAATATTGGTATGTAGTATTTCTTGTATTGCCTCATTACACAAAAAAAATATTTGGATATGCATATTATTCTTATACTTTACCACAGACTATTCATTCAGTATTGATGCCTCAGCAGAAATGGAAATTCTTATAACTGGCAGAAATTCAAATGAAACAGCGTAAATATTTGCATGATAAAGACAGGAAACACCATAAATGTTTGTCTTACAAGACAGGAAAACAGCTGAAACTGCCTCCTCTGCCTTGCTCTTTGTTTTAGGCATTTTTTCTATCGCTCCCAAATTAAGCAACGTTATTCTTTAACTCTTCACATGCTCATCCTTGTCACCCCTTTCTCAAACCACTCTACTTTTCTAACTGCCCTCCTTGGGATGATGTAACGTATGTTTCATGATTTTTGATTCCTATGCAGTTACCTCAACTAGCTGTTGGAGAAACTGTATCTAATATCATGATTTGTCTTGAACTCATGAACGTTTGAGAACGTGCTGCAATGGACAGCAAAAAAAATCTCATTACTTGAAGGTAACCTCTTCCCGCCGTATTCCTATCAGCTTACCTCAGGTCCAGCTTCTCCTACACTTCCTCTAACACCAGGAGGCCCAGTTGGCCCATGCAGCCCAGGACTTCCATCTTTGCCTGAAGGACCAACTGGACCTGGAGGACCCTAGACAAAATAAGAGAAGGAAGGAATCTGTTTTAGCATTTAATAACAGTTGTATACAAAACAGCCTTTTTACAAGCAATACCTCTTCAGGAAGCAATAAAATCATTTAGGTCTATTACCAAACTTTAAAAATCACCCTTTTTCTTCTTCTGTAAAATTAAGAAAACAGTTTTGATGCTGTTCTTCTAATGGTTATCACCTCAGACAATATATCCACTGGATCCATGGTATATTTTTTCCTAAAACATTTAAGTGAGTTCTATTCCAGGTGCTACACTTTGTAGTAGTTTCTGTATGCCGAAATGTATACAGACCTATAGACATCTTGTCACTTGGGAACATACAAGGATTCATATTTTGCCTTTACTTTTGGGTCAGTGATACCCAGGTGTAAGAAAAGCTGAATACCAATCAGCAGAACTGCCACATACGTGGCTTTGCATCAGATGTAGCATGTCTATATAAGCAGACTGTAGCCCTATAGTTATTCTGAACTTTTTTTATCTAGCTATAAACTACACTTACATCAATGCCTTGTCATATTAAACAAGGTAATGCCTCTCAGCAAAAGATACAGTAATCAACATGATATTGAAATCAATAAAAGCAAGTAAACTAAAAATGAGACTCAAACAGAAATCTGTTTGTGGGAAAAACAAGCAAGAAAAACTCCAGACTAAAATCTTATACTCACCCGAGGACCAAATGGGCCTGGAATGCCAGGACTGCCCTGTTCACCAATAGGGCCCTAAACAGAAGAAACTATCGTGATCATTGTGACATTTACAGTATATTCCTTTAGTCTTAAAGAAATAGGGTATAATATACAACATTAGGTACAAGTAAGGGGGTAGTACCTTTCCTCTTCTGATCAGTTTTCATCTTATTGTTCTCTGTTGTCACAAAGACACAGTAACTACAGCAATCACGACTGAGATATACAGAATGATGCTTAAGTATGTATAAAGTTGTTTCTCCAGAAGATGGGTGCTTCACAACACTTCAAATCAGAATGGCTTACAAAAGAGTAACTGACTGCTATTACGAAGTAGAAAGATGCTTTGGGTCTTGTTTTGTTTTGTTTAACTCTTTGCCTACATGTGGAAACTTTCAGCTCTTGAACATGATCAGTGAAGAACTGTCAAAAAATTAAGCTTTTGATAGTATTTCCAACCAATTGCTACTGAAAACATAAAGTTCTTACAAATATTAGAGAAACAATCACAGTCCTCAGGAAATTTTGCATTTGATTTCTTGACTGTTAAGTGTTCAAATATGCCAGCAAAAAGTATTCCACACTCCAATGTTATTATCTGAAACTATAAACTTTTTTTTTTTTAACATCTTATGCTGACACATTAGAGACTGTCAGTGATTGGCCACTTTCAGGGCTGGTACAAATGGAACAAGAAGAGAAGAATGCAAAGCACAGGTTTGCTTCACCATGAAGCAGTAATATTGCATTAATAATATAATGCAGACTAACAGGCCACTCACAAACGCCTACTGGAAAAAAAAAAAAAAAAAAAAAAAAAAGCAGCTCTCGTGTACTTGCTTTGTCATTTTCTGTTTTGATTTTTTTGTGTTTTTTTGTTTGTTTGTTTTTGGTTTTGTTTTAATATGTGTCTAATACATGGTTTAACTACCAAGGAAATAAAATTAGAGTATAAACAAAACAACTTACAGGAGGACCAGGAAGACCTTGAAGCCCAGTGAAACCCCTGTGTCCTTTCTGGCCCCTGTCACCTCGATCTCCATTGTCACCTTTGTCACCACGAGGCCCTTGGGGACCCTGTAAGAATCAGTAATGAAATGTAAAATTCTTAACTGGAAAAAAAAAAAAATAGTCAAAAATCTCATTTTCTTTTAGACAGTGCATTCAGACCTTTTTCACTTCTAAAGCTAAAAAGAAGAGGATGCTGAGGCAGCTCCAGGAATCTTAATTTTTATGAAAGATTAAGCAAATAATTACATAAAACTGTTATACTTAATTTCTAGCGTGGTAAACTAAACAGACTTAGTTTCATTAGAGAGTTAAAAAAAAAAAACACACCAACTGTAATAATGATGCTAAACAAATTACACAATTAAATTTGCAAAGTATCTTTGCCTTACTGGATATGGTAAATGATTTTCATGGGCAAGATTAAAGTATTAAGGATCTTTCACACACCTGTGACAATAAAACCTGTTTTGAGTACGAAAACCTCTATGTTGCATACTTTGCTTCTCACAGCTCCTTTTGCCTTCATTATGAGTAAAGTACAACTGAAGTTACATTCTCTAACTGCAGATAACAGTGCTCAGGCTCCCCAGTACAAACAGCTTGGTTCTATTGCTGTCTTGATTTCATTCTTGGTATTTTAGATAGGTTGAAGCTTTTCATACTAATTCAAGAATAATTGGGAAAAAAAAATGGCTTCTGCTTTCAATTCTATATTTGTTATCCTTAATTTCATTCTAAATTTCTCAATGCCAAGTTCCAAATAGTTTATTAGTGGCATCAGTATCATTAACTACTCAATCAACGTTCCTTTCTCTCATATGACTTCTGCTTAGGGACTGGACAGCTTTCTTTTGAATTTCCCAAGTTTGCAATTCATTTTTTTGTTCCAAGCTTGGAACAAAAGCTTGTAAAAAAGTTATGTAACACAAATAGATGGGTTTTGTTTGTTTTTCTATTTGGAGTGATGTCAGAATCTCATAAGCTGAATAAGGCAGTTTCATGGGAACAGGTGATTTTTTTTTTTTTATCTTTAATATTTCTGCCATTTTGATTCTAAAATCTGTCTTTTTGTTCAGAATTCATTGCTTTACCCCTAATTTGAATTGTCAGACAGACTCTAGCAATTTACGAACTCAGATCTCCCATCCTCTGGGCAGTATCACACTCCAAACAGAGAGAGTTCCAAAACATTTGTTATTTCTCTGCAAACTATTTTTAAAGAAAGAGTAAAAACACTGGAGCACTTAAACAGATTTGTACACCTTTACAGTTCAGAAGACTACCTGTATTCATCTGCAGTCAGAACATTAAAAGTTGAAGCCCTGTTCAGCATTGTAATTTGGGTTCTGTTTCTCACACAAATTCCTGTAAAAATAGCTCAGATAAAATCACAGTGATCGTGGAGAACTTACAGGCAAACCTCTTTTTCCTGCACGACCAGGGGGACCCATCGGACCTCGAGAACCCTACAAAGATTGCATAGAGATGACACATGAAGCAATGCACAAAATAGACAAAATACTTTTCTTGATAAACAAAATATTAAAAACAAAGCCAACAAAACAAAACCAGCCAAACAAACCAAAGGTATCACTTACAGTTTCACCTCTTTGACCTGCATCTCCTGGAGGGCCAACAGGACCTGGAGTTCCTGGGCCCCCTGGGGAACCTGGTAAGCCTGCAGGGCCAGGTTCACCACGATCACCCTGCAAAACATAATTTCAATATTAATTATCTGAAGAGGACTGGACTAGATCAAAGCAGTAAGTCTTTAGAATTCCTAATCTATTTTCTCACAGTTGCAGTCTACAAAGATAATCATTCTGTAAGAACTCAGGTCTGAGTTTCTGGAGGCAGGTGTTCTTATAAAGGTTTCCTCAACTTTGAGAGATATTTATTATTCAAATCTATAATATGCTTTTAAAACAACTTCTCCATGGCAGTTAACTCAATGAAGAAAACAAATCCACTATAAATCAACAATAAAAATGGACATTTACGTAATTGACTTAATAAAAGAACTTATTCTTACACGTTCTCCAACAGCTCCATCTCGTCCGGGAGTACCATCATTACCAGCAGGTCCCTAGAGTTGTGAAACAAATACAGGGCTATCGATTAGCTCCATAATATTACATTTCTACAAGAACTAGAAAGCTGTTCTCCATCTTTTGCCTCAAGTATAGGAGAATAACCACTAGACTAATTATTTTTGTATATCACTAGGCTCAAACACTTACTTCTGGGCCAGCTTCACCGACGGGACCAGTGGCACCTGACTGGCCTATAGGACCCGGGGGACCTTTGTCACCTGGTGGCCCAGTGGGACCTTGTTTTCCTGGTGTACCCTAAATAGATGAGAAATATGACATCAAAATTTTAATCACTAAATGAAGAAAGCACCAGAAAAAAGCCTGACTATAAAACACTATTCATGAATCTGAAGTACCATCAACATTCATAGTTTCCTAAAACTGAGAATTAAGTAATGTGTTCTTCTTATAGATTTTGAATATATATTTAATATAATGTGTATTTTTAAGCAATTTAATTGTGTTAGTCTCTTTTGAGTAGGCTTGTACTGTCTAGAAGCTTCACAAGAAGTATATCTAGTAGCAACTCTCTAAGCGCACACTCCCCTTGACATGTCAATATATCTGATTGCCCTATCTGCAATAGACAAGGTCTACCCAACTCTGCAAAAATGAAATGCAGTTTGAAATGAATAACTTTTTTTTTTTCCTTTGTCTGTCTCACCTACAACATACTTTGTTCGCCTGGAATCATTTCTGGCTGTAAATTGACTTTATAGATCAAGTCTTAGTGACAGGTCCTCCATATCATCATTTTATTAATTCTCTATTTAATGACTTGATCTTCTGGATCATTATGCTTTCCAATAAGTATCTATAAACCCCAGAAGGAAGTAAAGAGAGCACAAATGGCAATTTGAAATACTGTAGTTCACAATTCATGAAATAGCAGTTACAGAATATTTACTCACATTCAAGTGACCTTTGGGCACCTAAATGAACAGTCTGGAGTGTTTTTTTCAAAGATCTAGTTTCAAGTCAGATAGGAATATTTTAGCCAGAAGTCTTAACATATTACCCACTTACTCTTAATTTAGGATCAGATCATCCAATAATGGCAGAAACAAAATCTCCCACCTCATGCATTTTCATGAGATTTAGTAATTCACTATTCTCTCTACATTCACTCCAGGAACTGGAGATTTCCAGCCTTCTCCTCGCATTATGGTGCACTATACTCTCAAACCTACAAACACAAGAATGTCCAAGGCTGGTATATCAACTTGGTCATTACTTACCGCAGGACCTGGCAACCCTGGCATGCCTCTTTCACCTCGCTGTCCTGGCATACCAACAATACCTCTTTGACCAGTAGTTCCTGCTGGACCCGGGGGGCCATCCGGTCCCTGAAATCCACAAAGGATAAAACGATGTTACCGTCATTTCTGTAGCAGTAATACAACAAGACCAAGCCTAGAGGGAATTGATAACAACCAGGACATACCGGCTGCCCGTCTTCCCCTGCATCACCCTTGTCTCCAGGACCACCAGGAGGCCCAGCTGGCCCTCGATCACCCACACGGCCATGAGAACCAGGATCACCACGAAGACCTGGGGGACCTTCCTTTCCTGGCTCACCGATAGGCCCAGCAGGTCCTGGAGCTCCCTAATAAGATTAAAAGACCTCATTACATTGGATGTTTTCCTAATCAGGACTATTACACTCTAAGGAATGTGTTTTGATTAACTATAAACATGCACACTCTAAGGGATGACGACAGTGTGACAGAGCTCAGAGCTAGTACAGTCTCAATTTACAGTTGTGCTGGACTCCCAGGGTTTTCAAATTATGTCCAAGCTCTACCCTCTCTCTCATCCCATTGCCATTCCAAACTCCCTCCTTTAAAATACATCTTATTTTATTTTTTAGCCTCTGGTATATAACTACTGCCAGATTAACTCCTTGCCCATTCTTTTGAATATCAAGCCGAAGTTCACATTCAATTTTTTCATTAATTTCTTCCAAATAAGTGTTTTCACTGACCTTTGTTAATTTCTCAAAGACTTTTAAAGAATTTCACATTTATGTTTTCCACAAACTTCACCTTTTGATAAACTAACAATGACTGCATGTTATTTTGGACAAAATCATCTTTCTTGAATTTTCACTTGAAGCCTAACCAAAGCCTATTTAACCCAACGAAAAGTCCTGCACTAATTTGGACACACTGGATCAACCCCAAGATTAATGAATTTTATTAAATAAGTCAGATGTAAACATGCAGTCACAGGAGTGCTCTCTTCCATAGCATCAGGCCATAAATATTGCTTCATCCTTCCCACTTTATTTAGTCTTCAGTTTCTCAATGACCAGCTTATAAATTACACCTATGAGGAATATGTCAATTGACTTACAGTTGGTCCTGGAGGTCCAACTCTTCCAGCAGATCCTGGGAATCCAGTAGCACCCTAAAAAACATTTTAATATCAAATTTACTGAAAGAGATATAGCATGGATCACCTAAAGTTTTCTTAACTGAAATAGTGAGCAAATGCTACAGTTACAGACTGTGAAACATGAGCCAAGATGAGGAATGATAAACACATTGCATAAATTTGCAGTATTAGATTATCTGCAGTCAGCTCACAAAAAAAAAATTAATCTACTTACAGGGGGACCCTGAGTTCCTCGACCACCTTTCAGACCAGGAACACCTGGAGGACCCTAAGAAGAAAGAAGAAAGAGTGGGGTGATAATGAACACTCAGGACATTTTAATTAAACAAGATCAACCTATGCCACTGTTTCTCTGATTATGTTATTTATACTTACTGGTGGACCAGGAGACCCAGCAAGACCCTGTGGTCCTGGAGATCCAGCATCTCCTTTCTGTCCAGGTTCCCCAGGTTCACCTTTCACACCTGGCTGACCATCAGGGCCCTATAAGAGATCACATTTAGAAGAGACGTCAAGTCAGAAAATACCACATTTTTCTAACTTAACAAAGACGTTTTGTAAGAAATATATCCAGAAGTAAAAAATAACAGGAGAACAAATCAGCCCAAAGAACAGCGTGTTTGTTCAATGGGTTGACTCAATAGAATTATAACAGTTCACCACAATCTGCAGATCACAGATAAGTTTTCTGAAAACTCTGTGAAATCAGTATTTCCATTAACAATAATTTCTAAGCTACTTAATATTTTTCATTTCTCTAGATTTTCTATTTTCCTTGACACCTATTGCATATCTGAGAGACTGAACAAACATTCTTTTTTCTTTTCCCATCAGGGAAAGCAGTTGCCTAAGTCTTTGTGAAAGACTGAATCACAGTATTTAGACTGTGGGAAAGTTTGAAAGTATTCACTGAAGAGCTCACAATTTTTCTATTGGCTCCATCAATTCAGTCCATCCTCCACTAGTCATGGAGGAAATCTTTTCTACTTTTAGTAGATGACACTTTACAACTTGCCTCTTTTTAATCTCAAAGGAGCAGCATTGCATATTCATGAAAATATGAAATCTGGTGAACAATTACATAATCTTATCAACAAAATTACTTTTCAACTGTCTAGGGTATTCATTGGCCTTCTTCTCTATTTTTAAAAATGAGGAAAAAAAAAAAAAAAAAAAAAAAAAAAGCTCTTTTTGAAACAAAAAAATGTGACTCACATTCCAGAACACTGTAGTATTATTCATAATGAAAGAAACTAAAGTCAAAGCATGACTAAAGGAAACTCATTAGTGTTACGAAACACATACCGGAGGACCAGCAAAACCAACAGCACCCGTTGGGCCATTTTCTCCTCGGGAACCCTGGTCAAAAAATTAAGAATAATTGCATTTAACATAAACATCTTTCTGTATATTGTAAAATTTGCACGTAAATACAGAAGAAACAAAGCTAACCATTTCTCGTCATGTGTGATTATATTCTTGCTCTATTAATCAGAATCAAATGAGCATTTAATCACAGCGTCAAGGATGTTAACTATGACATTAAGATCTTCCATGTGCAACACTATATGTAAACTTGGAATTTAGAGATGGAAGACATGTGCAAGCAGTAGAACAGCATTAAGAGGAATTCTGTTCTTAGCTGAAGAACATACACTCTAGGGAACCTACCATTCTCATCAGGGGAAAAAAAAACAAATAATAATAATAAATCAAATGTGTATTCTTCTACAAGGTCAGAATGGGCTGTGAACTGCTTCAACTGAGCTTTCCACAAGCCATTTGTTTGGAAATGGGGGAGCTGAAGTCTGCCAAGCTCCAGCACTCCCTAGAGGGGTGGAAGCTGTTCCAATTTATACTGGAATTAAGATTGTTCTGATTTATGACAGAGACATAATCAATTCCAAGCAGTATGAAGGATCTAGAAGGGCTAAGCTCCTAAATCTTTAATCATTCAAGCCAACCCTCAAAATCTCTAAAATCACAAATGGAAGATGACAAGAATTAACATAATTGGATATATCCTATAATAAGATGCATCTCTGAGCTTTTTTTCATCTAAATATTCTTATGGATACAGTAGTATCTGGTGTGGGCATGCTTTTAAAAAGATTTAAACAATTAAAAGTGGTGTCATAGTTTCAGGTCTGAGGTACGTGAGGGTAAGTTTATGTAAAGATTACCCTAAAACAAGTGTAAGACAGAGCAACAGAATCTGGCAATACTTCTGCAGGTGCACAGCATCAAGACAGGAACTATAGATTTTGGCTACAAACAAAGGAGAAGAAAAAGGAAAATATACGAGTAAATGATACCAATGCCTGGAGCGTGGATCAGAGTTAGATATTAGCAGTACCTTGGTAATATTTTTTAATTTATGCCAGGAAAAAAACAAATGTTTACTCACAGGGTTTCCACGAGAGCCAGGAGGACCAACTAGACCTCGAGGACCTGGTTCACCCTTAAAATAAAATTTAAGGTTAGTTTCCGTGTAACTTATCTGATGAGTAACAAAGGTTTCAACAATTCATGATGATTAGAAACTTCAGTAGGGAAACGGCATAAAAATCTGTTTACCTTTTCGCCAGTGGGACCTGCTGGACCCATTGGGCCTATTGGACCAGGGAGACCCTTTTGAACAAATTAAGATGAAAAGAAGTTAGAAAAATTATGGTTATTCACAATGGTTATTTTAAAACTTCTCATATGCTACTATTTCCATATGCTTCTTTATTCCTTTAAAATTCTCCTTTATTTCTGAATAATTATTGGGTCTTTTTTATCTAAAATTTACTAGCATTTCCTTTCCCAGTAACCAAAATCTCATATCTCAATAACCTTGCTTTCCTTCATTCTCTCTTTCTTCACTAAATTCATCTTCTCCTTTGCAGCATTTATGTTTAAGGCCAACGATAAAAAACCAGCTCTGGCTTCATTTTGCACTCTGAAGAGGAAATTAAGTCATTTTTCACTGACTTACAAGAATCAGACTTTATCTTTCATGCTAGTATTTCACTCTTTAATTTTAAAGTGTCTAACTTTTGAAGTTTCATATATATCTTGCACACTTCTCAAGTTTCCTTTTTCTCTTCATGGGGGAGTTAGGCAAATAGGTTCCAATCTCTCTGTCCAAACCAATCAACGACATTTGATGATCATACAACACTAGCCATATTACTGTCTTGAATATTTAGAATCCCAAATTAATATGCTATTCCTGGGAATCTTTTCCATTAACATCTTAACTCCCATTATCTATTATACAAAACATGGGCTTGGAACACAGGCATACCAGAATACTGTGCACATCTGTCTTGGAAAAACTTGAGAACCGAATCTGAACCATAGGCAGAATGAGAACTTCAGTCCATCATATCTCCAAGTTGAGTACTGTTTAATTCTATGAACTGAGTACCTCTAACACAATAAGCAATCTTCTGTGTGAAGAGCAGGTCTAAAAAGTGATAGATTTACTTACTCTTGCCCCATCATTGCCAGCTGTACCTTCAGCACCTTTCTCACCTATGCCACCCTGTGGAAAATACCCAGAAAGTCTAAGTTATGACACTGAATGGTTCACGCTCTGGGACAACTGCAGTATTAAGAGATGGGTGATTCTACACAGCACAACAAAAAGAGAGACTTACTCTATCGCCCTTCGGGCCTGGTGTTCCAGCAATCCCTCTTTCTCCAGGCATACCTTGAAGACCCGGCGGGCCTGGATCACCAGGCGTCCCACTTGGGCCTGGGCTTCCCTGAAACAAATAAAAAGTAAGTTGTTGTCTATTCATCTAAGTATTTTTGTCTCTAGGCTGCAGAACATGCTGTGCCTTGTGTTGAAGTCTCTGGGGTAGCTTTAAGTAATAATTTTCTCTTAAATTTGGACCTTATTCATATCTAAATACTTTTCATTTCCCATTGTGTTACTCAGGAAACTGTAATACCATAGTCCTTCCAAATACATTAGCATGTACTCAGTGCTTACTGGTGGTGAGAATAGGCAAAAAAAGAAGCTTGAGCTTCTCTCTACCTAGCCCTTGATGCCATGTAGGTCTATTACACAAAGTAACAACAGCTAGAAGTTGCCAGAGATTTTTAATTATGCCTTGCTTCTCACAGCTCATATCCATTACAGGTCCCACACTGAGGCACTCCCTTGTTGGTGTGATCTTCCTAGGCCCAATTAAGTCAACTTCAGGTGAAAGAAAGGCATACAATTTTCAGCATTTGATTTTAAACACGCAACCCTGCCAAGCTTCTTCAAGTAAACTGACATGGTTATTAAACCAGAGCTATTTCTAGAGTGTTTTTTGCAGTTTAGAAATGGCTATGCCCTGTTCTACTGAAGAGCACAAACAAGAAAAGGAAGGATCTCTCCTATGCTCTTGCAAATGAAAATAATTATAAAAGACTTCACTGCAACAATACAAGTTTCCCTACAACTTACCTTTGGACCATCAGGACCGTGACCTCCAGCCATACCCTTTTCACCCGCAAGTCCTGATGTACCTGGCTCTCCCCTTTCCCCTGGATTGCCTCGTTCTCCCTGAAAAAAAAAGGATAAATATTAACTATTTACTAGCTAGGGTACAAGTCTGGTACGAAAAACCTTAAATATATCATAAGCACAGAACTGCTATTTTAAAAAAAAGAGCCTGCAAACATATTCTAGGCAAAAAAAAGTGTTACGTTTTTATTTTAAAGGCAGGTAATAATACTGTGTGTTGTTCAGCATAAATAAAATAAAGCCATTTCACAAACTGTAAACCAAACAGTTTTACAGACTAAAAAAGAGTTCAAATACCTTAGCAGTTATTAATTAACACTGCTTCTTGAGCGATGGAGCCATTAAAGGTGGTCAGTTTCATAGAAAAACATAACCACCTCAAAATGTATCCACGTTTATAATCATTTTATTGGAGGTAAAAATAAAATAAGACTAATTGTTCATGATAGCTGTTAAGGATCATATAGTCAGTCAGCTTTCAACCTCAGAGAACTGTTATAAATATTTCT
Organism: Nettapus auritus; assembly: GCA_011076525.1. Taxonomy (NCBI): domain Eukaryota; kingdom Metazoa; phylum Chordata; class Aves; order Anseriformes; family Anatidae; genus Nettapus; species Nettapus auritus. The sequence continues at coordinate 4,334,805 of CM021771.1, read as the reverse complement.
GAAAGAAAATACTCGAAAATACATACCCTAGGGCCCAATGGACCAACAACTCCAGGATCTCCAGGAACACCCTATGCAAAAGAGAGATCACCATTAGAATGAAAATATTATTCGTAGCCTTATAGCTGTGGATATTAGAGACAAACATTTTCATTTCCAAGGTAATGTAATGTAAATGACTAGTTCTGGATACTATCTGTCCATGACAAGAGAAGATGACTATATTCTAGTAATTATTTTATCCAAGAGTAGTCCTGATAGACAGCTTGTCAACTACATCAGTAAATATTATGAAACAGTGTGAGCAATTAAATTACAAAGAGAATAAAAGAAAAGGTAAAACTACATTATGAAGTGAATTATTGTAAAATTATACAAAAATTACCTGATCACCTGGTTTTCCTCCCTCACCTGGAGGACCTGGTGGCCCAGGCAAGCCCTGTTAAAATGTAAATTAAAAAAAAAAAAAAAAAAAGTAAAAATAAAATGTTTAAAAAATGATGAAAAATTATGTAAATGCAGATTTAAGACACCAAGAACATGAATGTATTATACACAGTACAAGATTATGCCAGCAGAGATCCCCAAGTGAAATAGTTACAAGAATATTACATCAGTGTTTCCCCACTCAAGTGAAATGGCAGCCCTTCTTTAACATTTGTCAGACATATGTATACTACCCCTAAAAAATGAAGTTCTCTGTAAACAGATTGACTTAACCTAATTAATACTTCATTATCAAAAAAATAAATAAATCTTTAGCTCTGTATTTGGAACATCTTTGGAAAATCTCCAAATAAAAACTGAAAAAAAAAAAAAAAATCCAATAATCGTTGTCTCAAGAGATACAGAGCTGCCATTTAAGGCTTTGCCAATTCAGTTCAGTGTGTTGATGTGAAAGCTATGTACCAGTAATCATTCTAAGCACTATTGCCATCAATTCTGAAGCTATGTTTTGTTAAACATTACTTGATTGAACTTCTCTAATTTAAGTTGATAAAGACATGGCCTATTTTTTCTCTTACAAAAATAAATGCACATACCTGAAACCCTGTAGGACCTGGAGGGCCTTGTTCTCCTCTTTCTCCTGCCAGACCCTACACAAAAGGAAATAAAAAGCGTTAGAGGAATAGAGTCAGGTTCCACATTTTCCTTCTCTCTGAATATGTATATTTACAATTATGTATTTGTTTATTACATTTTTACTTATCCCTGGCCAAGGTATACCCTATTTAAAAGATACAAGAGACATAACTTTTCTCTTATTTCTCTTATTTCTTTAAGACCCTCCCCCAAAATTCTGTGCTGATGGGAAAACACTCAGTTCCACTAAGGAAGCTAGGAAAATAAACTATGAAAAAATTTTGCTCATGTGCTATTTTTTACAATTGCCATAAAAGGAACTGGAATACCAATATAAGCACATCTCAATACAAAGCCCACATTTTTTGTAGGATTTTTTTTCATGTTATTGACATTTTTGTTTGGAATCAACAAGTGGCATGAAGATAAATTAAAATAGAGGCAGAAAGATCAATGAATGGGTGGTAGGTCAGACAGCCAAGCACACAGCGTTGAAAAGGTTGACTTACTGGTGGGCCAACAGGACCGGAAGGACCAACTTCACCATCTTTACCAGGAGCTCCCTAAATTAAGATCACATAGTAAAAAGCCATGTATAGTAAACATACATAACAGAAATCCATGCTTTCTGTAAGCACTGAAAATGATCACACTCACTCTCTGTCCTGGAACACCCGCATTGCCTGCTTCTCCAGGTTTTCCAGGATCACCCTAATTTGTAGGAATAAAAATTACCATTTTTAGGTTTTGTTTTGAGCTATTAACATGTCTCCAAATGGTTAAAGTTAAGCAGACCTTGGGTACTAGGTGCAATACTCACACTACTACCCTTTGGCCCAGGAAGGCCCATGCTGCCTGGCTGACCTCTGATTCCTATTGAACCTGCAGGACCAGGACGTCCATCTTCTCCAGGGGCACCCTACAGAGAAAAGGCATTTTCCACATGAGATTAAAAATATTATTTATTCACATGAGCCTATTAAACTCTGGAAAATGAATCGCGGTGTTACTAGAGCCCAACCAGCTCTGACTGAACTAAAGAACAACCATGAAGTGACCAGATAATCACTTGAATTACTTCAGTGAAATAATTTCCTTAAATGGAAATAAAATATTGGATACATTTTGTGTCACAGCTCAGTAACTGAACCCATGCTGTTTCTCAGGAGTCACAGAAGGAAAAGGTCAGTGATGAAGACTAATGTCTTTCCAAGATAAACCAAACAGCCATTAAAAAAAAAAAAAAAAGCATTTAACGCTATAATTTTCTGTTTTAAAGTTGGTGAATACAGCAAGTGGTAGTTAAAACACCTTTTTATCTTATGTTGCTTACATATCTGGAATAATATTAACGTCGTTTGGTGCTACAGTTATCAGTCAAAGTGTCTTTAAAACAGACAGAGCTCTAGCCACACTGTTAGAGTTAAGCAAATAGGCAATTGTTATAATTGAGCCATTACATACAAGTATTTTATTGTTCCCCAAAAGAGACACTTAGAAAAGATATTTAGTTCACAATGATTGAAAAATATTGCAGCAACTACTAAGCAGACACTGTCATACAGTCAAAATTATAGGAACATTAATTGCACTAATTTTGGAGTTGGGAATCCAAACTGAACACTTAGAAGATGAACCTTCAGAAATCAAGAAAAATCAGGTTAATAAAGTAATTTTAATGAGTTGAGATCTCTGAATTACTGTGGAATTAGCTGAAAGGACCAAGTGTTATGGTGCTTACCAAAGGACCAAGTTTTCCTTCAGGGCCTTGAACACCCGGATTTCCTGTCAAACCCTGAAAGCGTAAATACCATTGGTGTTAGGTTGCACATGTAAGTCTAGGACAATAGAAAATTGTAAATTAACCCAAAAGATATGCTCAGTTACTACCATTGTTAAAGCTCTCAGATATTCTTCACAGAGTTTTCCTCTCTGCATCCAAAGTCCTCATCTTTATCTTCAAATTACTTTACAGCTTCATCATCCACTGTCTCTGACCTTCCTTTATGCTGTTCACCTTTTTCTCACTTTTACACCTCTTGAACTTCCCACAGATTCATCTTTACTTCTGCCAATATTGCCCACTGAACTATATCACACCTTGTTCTTGATGTTTCCTCTGTCTCATTTTGTGACATTCCACATTCTCCCTAGATCTTCTTCCAGAAAAAAATCTCTTGATGACATGCACCACTCAACTATATGTCATCAATCACCAATACAGTGAAGGTTTAGCTTTTAATTCATATTAGCTGCGGTAACTATGTGCTTTATTAGCACACATCCTTAAGTTGCATTAGCCAGTCTAAACCAGGGCTGTTTCTTTCAGAGACAAATGGAACCTGTGCTTTCCAACATCAGCAGAAAAAAAGACGACAGGTATTTTGGCCTTTACCCTTTAAGTAGTCCCACTGAAATAAATCTGTCCTTGTACAGCAGCTTCCTAATTTTACAAAGTGATGACTGCAAACTTTTGAAAATGAAAAATGTCATGGCTTATAGTGTACTGTTATTAACTACTTACCCTTGCACCTGGGAGACCAGGTTCACCAGGGCGCCCAGGATCTCCCTGACCTCCTTTAGGACCAGAAGAACCTGCTGGACCACGCTCTCCTTGGGCACCCTACAAAGAAACCAATAGGCTATTTGTTAATGGGTATAACAGCCACAGTAAGAGAAAGTCAAATACAACAGATATCTTTAATTAAAGATAGATAGATATATATAATATAAATCATATAATACATATTATATTATATATATATATATAATTACTTTTTTTTTTTTTAATTTCTACTCTTCCATAAAGCAAACTTATACAAGGACTTTAGAAACCCTATATTTTCACCAAAAAGTTAAGAATTAGCAGAAACACTAGACAAACACATTTGTCTAGTGTTTCTGCTCATTTTTATTATTAATCATTTCCCTGCAAATGTTACAGCTGTTAGGAAAAACACAGATAAGTTGATCTGTTCAAGGGACAAGCTACAACAACTATACTACACAAAAAGAAAGGCAATTCTTCAAATAATCACTTACTATACAGCAATGTGCATAGCAATATATTAGTACAAAGAGGTCAATGTCTTTTATCTATTCACATCTGAGCTTGAGGGAGCATTAACTCAGGGGCATACAGTGAAAGCTGAACATAACAGCAATTCAAAGTGATTTTCCCAATAAATTTTTAGTCTCAAAACATTCAGACCCCTTCTTGGCATTTGCCAATTTCTTGTGAATCTACTTCCAGTGATTTTGAGATCTGCCCATTTATCCAGAAGCATATGTTTCTAATCCAACACTTCCTTTCTATATATCTGCATGTATGAAAATTAAAAAATGACCAAATAATAGACAGACACTTTTATTTCATTTACCTTTGGTCCAGGCAAGCCATCAGAACCTGGAAAACCACGGTTTCCAGGAGCACCCTGGGAAAAGCCATAGATAGATTATTGCCTTAATTTTTACATAACTTATTGTAAATAAAGTTATATCTTGTCTGGGGGTAGGTAAAGTTTATTTCTTTATGATTTTCTTACTTCAATACTTTAACCTTGCGTTTTTGGGCCATTTGGAGTGTTAAAAAAAAATCAGCATTTTATTCATGCATGCTGAACAGCCTCTTTGAAAATAGAATGAACATTTGTATAGGGTTTAAGCACATCATCTGCAGATTAGCTCATCATGTCTCCAAACTATTACCATGCTATACTGTACATTGAATTCACAGATAAGAATATCCTCTGCAAAAGTAATACATAGTGACATGGATTTCTTTCCCCCAAAATAGTACTAAAGTAAGATCAATTCTGGATGCAAAAACCATCTTCCCATATTTTTATATCCTGAGCTTCAAAGCATCATTTTCAAAAAAGATTATAGTATATTACGGAAGACAGCATCCTAAAGTCACTAATCTGGTACACAACCAAGTCATAGCCATTATTTGATTACTGTTAGGAAAATAAAGTTTGGCCACACCTACAACCAAAGTCTATGAAAATTAATGGTTAGGTCAAGATGAAAAGCTTTTTGGATTGTCAGTGCATCTCGCACAAGACATTCTTCTGGATTGCTTACCCTCTCTCCAACAGGACCTGGTGGACCTACTGACCCAGGATCACCTCGAGGGCCTCTTTTCCCTTCTTCACCTATAGGGCCAATGGGACCCTGTGGACCTTGTGGACCCTATTAAAAGTAAAATATGTTTGAAAATTCATCATTAAGCTCACCACTGCTCATATTGAAACAAATGATCTTCTAAACATCATAAACATTTTTTCCAAATAAATGAGGAAAGAAAATATAGTTAAGGTTTTGATTCAGTTAAAAAACAGCATTTCAGGATCCATTCTTCTCTTTTTTCATTATTTATAAGCAAATTCTTCAGTAAGAAGGTCACTATGAATAAATTGTACTATAACTGTACAGTTTGGCAATACTCTATTATTATTACTATATTATTATTACAGTGCTTATTATAATAATCTATTTGCTCAGAAATTATTATTTGTAATTTTATTTATCATGGTGAATTGAACAAGTAGCAAAAGACTCAAAATCAGTGAGATTCTTGAAGAAATTCTCAAAAAAAAGAGAAGCCAATCAGTGGTAAGGAAAACATTATTTTATCTACACAGTTTTTTTTGTTGCATGCTCACTTAAACTGGTGAGAAAGAAAAACTAAAGACAGATTGATAAACCAAACTGAACCCAACTTTGCAAATCTCTTTTCCTCCAAAATTTATATGGTTACCGCATGAAATTAGTCGTGTTCCCAAATAACAGTTACCTGTGGGATTAACAGGTATATATTCATACCATACAAGTATAGAGATATTTATATTATTTTAATAATTTGTATATATTCACCTGCATAAGTATAAAGTGTATTAAATGTATGTTTAAACAAATACTTTTTGTTATGATTAGCACACAGATTTGTGTGCTTTTACATGTCCAGAAACATGTGGGATCCATTTCTAGTGTGATGAAGAAATTAGAATAAAGTAATTCTGACTGCTACAGAAACCTCAGTAGCAGTAGCTGTTTGTCTTTGAGTTCTTTGAGGCCTATAAGGGGTAGGCTATTTATAACATCAAAGGACCTGCTTTACCATTTCATTCTTTATACTGTCTAGCCAGGTTCACTTTGGTTTGTCTTCCACTACAAGTATTGGACAAATAGAAGTAATCATGAGAAGTAACATCAGAAACGTCTTGAAAACTGTACCAGTCTATTCCAAATACTCTTACAAGCCTTTGTGACTCATTTTCATTTTACAAAGCATATACTTACTGGTTCACCTTTGGGTCCTGCTTCTCCCTTGAAACCTGGAACACCAGGGTCTCCCTGGGAAAACAAACAAACAAACAAAAAAACACCATGATTAATACCTATAGAGTTAAAACTCTGCATAAATCATTCAATCATTTTGGATTATGCAATGAAATAGAAAAACATTCTCTAGTTTAGTAACTAGTTGTAGGTAATATAATAGGATATTTTCAATGGCTTCTCTTTCCCTTTAGCATGTTTGTTTATTGTGACATTTGCACAAAAACTTTAGTGAAAAACTTTTAATCTGGGGAGATAACAGTTACTGTTTTTCAAAATTTATACAGACACATTTAGATTTCTAAGAAAGCCATAACAGTATTTCGGACATGCGGAAGACTCAAAAGATCTGACTCTCAGCATTCTCATTAATTTATTTAAAGGAACCTTACTGCTAATCACTGTTTTAGTTTCATGGAGTGACACATTTGCCAGATACCATAATTTGCATGGTAACAAAGCCATCATTACCGGCTGCCCTCGAATACCAGGTGGGCCAGTACTGCCTTGGGGTCCTGGGGAGCCAGGTGGACCTGATAAGCCAGGGGGGCCTCCAGTGCCAGGAGATCCCTACAAATAGAAATAACAGCATGGTAAGGAAAAATAATATAAATAAGGAAATAAAATAAATCCACTTACATAATTTCTTCAGCAAGCCATGTGACTACTTACAGTTGGGCCTTTAGCACCTGGGGAACCATCTGTCCCTTCAGTACCCTAAAAATAATACACAAATCATTAAAATTAATTTTAGTTAGGGGGAGATTGATAACAAAAGCAGAAGAAGATAGCTATTTGGTGCACTTTACAAGAGTAGAAAATAAAGGCTATTAAATAAATAAATTAACATGGGATCTACTTGTGCAAATGTAAATAGTAATAAAGTGTGCAAGTTAATGTGATTTTTCATCTTCATATCTTAAGCTTTAAAGTACTTGCAGGACTGAAACTATACCACACTGTGCAACTTGAAGCTTTCCACGTTTTTTTTAATTGAATTATAGAAAGTTGTTTTGAACAAAAACAGAAAACAAATAAATGATACATTTTCTTTTCTGGAGAAAAAGTAATTTGGGCAAAACTCACTGTCTATCAAACGGAGTACTAAAATTCCCTATAAACAGGCAACATGCATTCACTAACTACTGAGGAACTCAATTTAATATACTTACTGGCAGACCTTGTGATCCAGCTGGGCCCTGAGGACCTGTTTCACCTCTTTGTCCTTGAGGGCCTTCAGGACCACGAGGACCTGTTGGACCCGCTTCTCCCTAAGACATCACAAAATAAAACAACTGGAGATTATTTTGATCTAAATAGTAGCACTTCAAAGTAACTAAGGAGGAATACTAGGTTCATAAGACAAAAACTACTCAGATCTTTAAATACTTCATTATCCTTAAAATATATTTTGACTTAATTCTGTGTCAATGTGAACATAAAACTTCAAAACTACAGAGTTTTTTCTCAATGTATAAAAGAAAACTTTCTACAGAGGAGCAGCACTCTATCTAGTGGCCTAAATCAGATCAGATATTTTAGATAGCCATCTCTATCTAAAATCCCAGGACAGATTTGCAATTCAGCAGCTTTATTTTAGCTTTGTTACAAGCACTGAAATGTAGGAGCAACAAAACATTTGGGGTTTTTGCACAGTACAAATTAACTTGCTGTTGCAGCACTATATTATATGTTAAACAAACAAATATATATTTATACATGCAATACTCTGTAATACTCCAATTGTCACAGGTTATGCTGGGCAGAGTAGGACAGACCAAACACATGATCACTCGCAGCAAAGCCTTGCCAGGTTGGACTGGATCCTCCTCCAACAAAACAATTTCTTCTGAGATCTCATTTGAATTCTATTTTTATAAAGGAAATTTGAATTTTGGAATTGATGCTGTTAATATTGCATCTTCAGAACTCAAGTGCATGTTTTCAACATGAAGCCCGCTTAGCTTTTATGAGTTAAAAGCAGCTATTCCAATTTACACCATCTGATGATCGAACTTGAAGGTAGCTCCTCCTTTTCAAAAGCTTTCATTGATTCTTCACATGACAGTTTCTCCAAATATTTATTTAGATACTTAGTACTGTTTAGCCATACCAAACCATTTCATGACATACACTAAAAAGGCCTATTATTTAATTGTATATATTAATACTTCGTTTCCAAAAAAAAAAAAAAAAAAGTTTCATGAAAGTTGCCAGCTTTATGACAACGCAAAACATCTGCTGAAATTGGCTACCTGGCTAATTGAAAAATAATTTATTTGTGTATAATTTTTTCCTGTCATGTTTAAGAATTGGAAAGAAACAACTAAGAGCAGTTGGGTGAAGGCAATTGAAAGAAGTATAAGGAAACTATGAGTCATCTTTTCTGTCTTCTTTGCAGACTTATTCTCAAGACTAGGAAAAAAATAGAGTGGTTTCTAGAAAAACAAGAGAGGAAATTCCCACAAACACAGTGAAAGTTTTCCATGTTAGCCCAATCATGCAGAACCACAAAAGTTTTAAATCATCATTTGCATTATTATGCTAAATTGCGGTACATCTCTGTTGGGGTTTCAGGCATTTTTCCTACCACTTCAGGTCATCTCAAAAGATGTTGTTGGCCAGAACTGGTCACTGGAAGGTGCTGCTTCCATACTAAGTCTTGGATTAGTCATCACAACTCAATTTGCAGATCTCATCTTGTTATTCTTTAAATAAACTGCACAAGATTTTGGGAGCACAGCATGACAGTTATCTTATTATCATCCTTCAGTGCAAGCAGAAGTGAAAACAAAAAAAAATATCTTAATTGTGGTGAGTTCCAATCATTTCATTTGACTTCTGATTTCTGTCTTCTTTCTCAAGAATATCAAGACTGATTACACAGCAATTCTTAGTGACCTACGTACAGGTCATTATGGAAACACTATGTAGTCCAGTGTGATCCTGTGTTGTTAAACATACTAAAAGGTAGTTTTATTTCATTTTTTTATTTACTTACCTTTACACCAGGAGCACCTGGAAAACCTGGAGAACCAGTTATGCCAAGTGGACCCTGTAAAAGATAGGCACAAAAAGGTGTGATTCCACTGTTCAGATTATACATATAAGTATCTAATCATTGCGAAATATGGTTCTGGGATTACAGATATTTTTATCGTAAAATATTTTCATAACAAGAAGTAAATAACTATATTTTTTTTTTCTGAGAGATATACACAATTCTATGGAATTATGATGTTTTAATAATGTATTTACTGAATTATAAGCACATTTTCAGCTTGATTCAACTATTAATGTGCAAATTGCAACATACACAAATTGAAGTTATTATAGCAACTGTTTTTCAATTTTAGTGTTAATAAAGTCTTATTTTCTCTTTCTAGGTTTATATTACGGTGGTATGGCAAGGAAAAGATATTTGTTAAGTGATCACAATTTGTCCTGTAGAAGGTAGCAGAGGAGAGTTTCAATTCTTTTAAACATAAAACACTAACCTATAAAAAAAGAGAAATTCTAGTTGTTTCTCCATTCAAACAACTGTGTTGCTAGACAAGATTTTTGAGGTGAACAATATGACAAGTAATAATATAATTAAAGGCTGTGCAACTACATGTTCCTGCTTCCTACACTCCTCTCCCATTGACATTCCCAAACTCACAACCAAATTCATTTGCAAGCTTTAAAATGCAGGTTTTGTATCCGTTTTCAAGGCTATATAGACAAAGATGTACAGCAGGAAGTGTTTATTGCTTGGATTTTTGTTCAGATGTAGGCAGATATTTCTGGAAAAGGAAGAGAAGGAAAGGCTTGTTTATGGCATACCATGAAACACAATTCCATGCAGAGGGTCATCTTCAGTTCCCAAAAGCAGTACAGTGGAAAGTCTGACAGCTTAAGCAGACCACAGTATTGATGTGGCTACACTATTTCTGGTTCTAAAGTCAAAGTGCAGAGCACAGGTGCACCTTATGTTTGGGCATGGATGCCACCAGCTGGACTTGCCTTACATGGCAGGCTGGCCAAAGTCACTAGACAGCAAACTGCAGATGTATATACTGTAACATACCTGCACGGTATGATGCTAGCCCCATTAAACAGAAAGGCTTCCTACTGAGGACTTTGGAGTACATTCATAAATTGTTTCCATAATGCCTCTTGTGCTGAACAATATATTCAACAGAAGAACATTTCTGCTCTATTAAATAAACTCCGTGTGGCGGCACACAGTGGTTATAAGTATTCACTGCAATTCTGGCTTGTCAGATGATTCCTCTCTCTTTTCCCGATTTTCTCTCTTTTTGTAAAATATGATGCATACTGTGAAAAAATGTTCTATGTAACGAACCTCTGCTGACAAACTTAATAAGAACAATTTGTACCAGTGAGTATTAATTACAGACAACATTTCTGCCATGACCTCGCACTGGATTTCTTACAGAACTGATGTAACAGCTCAGTAAGTATAATTTTGAAAACCTATGTCCCAGTTTATTGGCTTACACATACACGTCTGCCAGACCTCTGTCATTTCAAGGAGAATTCCAGAATTAGGGTAGACCGCTGTACTGACTCAGATAAAAATGCATTTCATTAACTCTTCCTCCAATAAGAAACATATGCATTAAGAATCAGTATCTCCCTTGTGACTCTGTATGGGAATTTACCAAAAATGTTAGTCAACAAATTATCACATCCAGTGAAGCTGAACTCATGTTTTATGCCAAATAAAAATTTCAAGCTTCATGTAGGACGACTTGCCTTTTAACTCTATTTTGCTTTCAGTACTGAAAAATCTTTTCACTGTTTCAAAACTTCTTCTAATAAATTGCCCTTCTTTTGTGATACACTAAATAACTGAGTTTTTGTGCTTTTAGACAAATGGTCATCTGCTTCTATTACAGTTATTTTTTTTTAATTAAGTTTGTCAGAAAACTGTCCTTTAAGATGACATATATATAATAAATGTTTCTCAGGAGTTATATAGCTATGAAGCAAAGTCTCTACAGAATGAAATTTTAATTGTGGTCAGGTGTGTTTGGGGATTGGTTTCGTTTGTGTTTTTTGCTTGTTTGATTTGCTTTGCTTTGCTTTTTAAGTTGAACATCATAAAGTGGTAAAGGTTCATGTTGGCTGTATCAACAAGCGGAAACTGGCAACTGCATCCCAAAAGTGATGCTTGCAAAACAAACACACAGAAACAAAACCCCACATTTTTAAGGTGTGAGTTGGCCTAGCACAAATAGTATGAAAACATCTTAAACTTCCATTTGCAAAAGCAACACGTAACTACTGTACAACTGTTAATAATCACACTGGCTTCCTCATACATTTGCTCCTGTGAATTGACTCAAATGCATCTCGCAAATACACTGTGATATTGGATCATAGGATCAAAACTATCACCCTTTGGTATGCTAACATCCCCACTTTAAACAGCCACAGTCATATTCAGCTCAACTGCAATTATGTCAAAACTTCACAATCATGCATTCCAGGCTTTCTCAGTAAGACACTTTTTATCAGTTTGGAAAACGTTCCCACACATGCTGCTGTTTCTTCAGTTCAATGTATGACAGTCTATAATTAAAAGCCTGTCTTTTCCATGTTTTGTAATGGATCAATTGCAAGTATCAAGTTTTGCTGTTGGTGAGTGCATTTCATCTTGCTGAGAATGGGTATAACCTCATTTGTCAACTTTGTATGTAAAGGAAGATCATCTGCAATTACAAACGGTTCTACATATTGTTAAGACAATTATAGCCCTAAAACATGGATCCTACTTCATAAAAGCAGCAAAGCGTCATCTCTCCAGGGAAAGTGCTGTATCCAAACCCTTTAGATGAAGTAAAATACAGAGCATTGTTTCTCAGCACTAAAACTATGGTCAGTGCCAGAATCAGGAATCGATTACAGATATTCTAGGGACACTTTCTTTTAGCAGCAACTACCAACAGTCATTTGTGTTTCTTTTGGTGATGTCAAAAGGCAAGTACTAAATATGAAGTGAAATAAAAACGTGATTACGAAGGAAACTTACCATTGGCCCTGGCTTCCCAGGCATACCGTGCTGGCCACGTCCACCCTAGATATGAAAACAGACAAATGTTTTAAGAACTATTTTTTTTTTCTTTAAGTTGTCATTAGCATTTGTGCTATCAGCCATACAGACTAAAGCATTCAAACAAATGCTGGATTACTTTTGGAAGACATTATGCTTCCTTTAAGTAAACAGATTTCTCTATTAAATTCAGAGGGGACAATATTTTGACACTGTCATTGTATGGAACAATAACAAATTAAGCAAAGAAAAGTCATGGGGAGAAATGTAAGAAAAAAAGCGCAAGAAGTTTTTGACGCTAGATGTAAAGCAATAGAAAGAAATTTCTACTCAAATATGGTCTCATGTCAAGGCTAATCCCCCTTTTTGCTGAAAAGCAAAATATTTTTTAACAAGACTGCTTTCTTGCCTGGAGTTAAATGGTAGTAGTTAATATAAATTGAAAGCCTAGATGTTCATTTTAATCTTGTTTCCAAACTTTTTTCTCTCTCTTTCAAGAGAAAAGCTATATTGCGCAGAAACAAAGAAGCAAATTATGAATCACATAATAAGTGGGAAATAAGTGGTGGGAGGATATTTGGCTACTTGGGCAATTCTAGCATGAGAAATTACCATGCAGATAACACTTTCCTTTTAAAGCTGTTTTTGACTTTTGAAGTATACATTAATCATTTGACCCCAAAAACTCTGTCCAGTCTGTAACTTTCTTAAGCAGAAGTCACGATGGAAGTGACTAGCAGTCACACAAACACTTCCAGGCTAATGGCTTTAAAACAGAAGAATTGCAAGGAGACAGAATCAAGAGCCTACTTACAGGGGCACCCTGTGGTCCAATTCGACCTCTCTCTCCTGGCATTCCTCTAGGTCCCTTGAAGAGAGAATTAAAATAAATCAATAAAATCAGTATTCAAGACTTCATCATGGTAGAATAACAAAAAGTGGAAAACACAGCTCACTTGATTTTTCCTCCAGAGTGGAGGGGACGCTCCCACTCCCCTCCCCATCCCACCCTCCCCTTTTTAATCCATCTTTTGCATTTCTTTTTAACTTTTTCTTCAAAAAGCCTTGACTTTTCCTCCAAATAAGCCCTGCACTGCATTACTCTTCAGCACTTTTCTGTTCCATCTTCTTTATGTGTTTGTAACGAGAACATGATTAGTTTCACCGAGACTACAAGCACAATAAGAACAGGCAACATAAACAATGGCTGCAGAAACCAAGGGCTGTGGTTTTTTCCTCCTGCAGTTGTACCTTATCTTGTTCTATGGCAGGAAAGAAGTAGCAGCTTACATCAATCCTTGCAGCCTCACAGGCTTGCCCAGTGGAAATTTAATAGACTGCAATTTCTCTTTTCCTGCTCCAACAGTATTTCTCATTTTAAACACATTAGAATAAATTCTATATATACTCACTAGGGTCAATAATGCAATCTCTTTTACTATGGCTCATTCACAAACTAGGTTCCACTTCAGGGGCATTGTATTCTGCATGACACAAGATAGTGCTTCGCAGAGATGTCATTTTGGATTTTTGGAATGTTATACTGCTGACAGTTTTCCAAAACTACATCTGAATGGAAACTACTCTGAGAAAAAGTTTATCTATTTTTATGCCACACATGCTTATCCTCACCATAACCTCACTACCTCCCAAATCCTCTCTCTGGGATTTTCTTAGTTAGTGCAGGTCTGATCTAAATCATTCCATTTCTATCACAGAATGTAACAACCTAATGCATATGAAGCATCAACACATTGGAGGGAAAAAAAAAAAAAGAAGAAAAAAAAAGAAAAAGAAAAAAAAAGGAAGAACGTAGTTACCCCTAAATTTATGTGCATTGGCAAACAACTACAAAACCTACATTCAAACTTCTGTTAAAATCTTCTGATTTATCGTAATTATTTGTATGCCTGTGAATTGCCAGGAATAACAACTTACAATGGACTAAAACTACTCTTGGTACAACAGAAAACAAAGCCTTAATAAGGAGAAAAGTCAGCTTCAAGACATCAAGTGGAGATCTCAAAACCATAACATTCCTGCAAGTACTATTGGCAATAACATGAACAACCTTAAAAACAGCTCTGTAAGTAATATCCACTACATGTGACACTCACTAGAGGACCCGTTGCACCCATGGCACCTGTTGGTCCCGATTCTCCCTAGAAAGTGAAATGAAATGACACAGTTAGAGGGAACAGGTGAGAGGATAATAGAGTTACTTCTCCTTCCCTTCCTCAGCACTTACGTTAGACCTAAGAGGCAGATTTGCATAGTCGTTCGTGTGCATCACACCTACTCCGAGGGCGTCATTTCATATACCCTCCACATACAGGAAACACTGTCTTCTTTCTTTCCCCCAGTGTTCCCATCTCTCTCTTTCATTTTCATTTCATTCACCAGTTACTGGAGTATTGCCAAGACCAATGTTTCAGATCTTGTTGCATCCACAGAAATTGGTAGGCATTCTTAGCAAAGAAATCTCATCTTAGACAAGCTTTGAGCACCTGGTTTCACATTTAAATTTACATTTGTGGAAGATTCCCTTCATTTCCTACATTTTTTAATCTGAAGGGATAGGTTTAGCCCACCTGTGATTATCACCTTCAGCAAACAACAACAAAAAAAATCAGTATTGGCACTGATTAGCATAGAAAACCCTGAAAAAAAGTCTTGTATGTTTTATTAAAACTATTTTTAATCCACCTTGAAAGTACTGAATGCAGCTGGCTATCCCGTGTTTTCACTGCTTTGAGCTGAAGTAGTAAAGGTGTTGCAGTACCAGTGAGGGTCAAAAATACTACGAGAAAAAAATATTTAGGTAAGAAATATTTGGTTTGATTAATTATGTTCTCTCTCCTCTGCAATATCTGCTTCTTTTAAGCCAATATTGTTTAAATCTACTATGGTAAACTAAAAGAAGAAAGTTAGGATTTAATTGCTTTATTTTATTAACTAAAGAAAATATTAGAAAACTGTTTTTGCTCTCTAAGCTTGGCTGACCCAAGCCACTACAATCTGTGCATTTCCAAGGGACTTCAGAAAGCAGCAACGCAGCGGTCTCTCAACCAGTTCACACAAAACCACCAAGAAGCATTTACTAGCCAAGTGGCAATGCGTATGGGCTCTTTGCTAACAGAATTTGCCGTCTTCAACATTGTGTAGGTGTCACAGACAGACCTTAGTTAATTCACCTCATGATATTCCACAGGAATAAAACTGAGCCCCAAGTGAAACTATGACCAGCAGTTCACTCAAACTCTCTCTTCCTGTACAAAGCCCCGACATGCCATTTTATAGCAGCTGATGTGGATTGAACACACGGTAAAAATAGGCAATTCCGTATAGTCTCTCCAGGAAAAATGTAACTCCATGCAAGTACCACTCATAGGAGAGGGCACAAAGCTTTGTTCCTAAGATCTATTATCTTTCACTCTTTTGGCATTTCAGAAACCATGCTTAAGTTCTTTGAGCCATGAAAATACCTTTGCTCCAGCTGCTCCAATTTCACCTTTCGGACCATCAAGTCCTTTCAATCCCTGTAAGCATTATAAAAATATGGAAAGATTATATTGGTATACATACACACACACATGACATTTCTACTATTATCGTTAAAATAACTCGATGTTAAAGCCTTAAGAATGGACCTGAGGTGGCAAGAGCAAGAAAAAAGGGGAAAAACAACAAAAAATAAAAATAAAAAACAGATGGAAAAGGGGGAAAAGTTTCTAAACATTTTCTAAATGGAAACCATTTGTACAAGGTACATGTCATTGGATTTTGTTTCCTTTTTAAAACAAGAATTTAAAAAAAAAAATCCTAAAACAACAGGGACAAGGCTCTGAGCCATAGGAAACCTATTTATTCCTCCCTGAAGTAAAGTTCTGGCCAGAAAACTCAGTAATTTGTGATCAGTCCATCTTGCAAACATATCCACCTCTCGAGTTCCCCACCCTAGCACAAGACTTGCCAACAAAGCGAGAGAACTGTCAGGTTTGTGCCTCCTGAAGCTTGGCAGGGCTCATGCAAGCTTCTTCCAGATTCCCAGAACATTTGAAAATAAAGTGAAGACACAAGAATGTAAGACAGAGGTCAGCTTAACTGGGAATAGCACTGATTTTCTGCAAGGCCCTCTTTCTCTCTAATGGCAGTGATTCTGCTGTGATTGGCAGGACTGACAGCGTAGCCAAATTCACCACAAATACGAACCAAGGTGAATATCTTTGCACTGAAACTGCCTTGAAACATTATAAATAAGGAGAGGGAAATCTTGTTTCTTACCCTGTGACCCTTGAGGCCTGGAAGACCTGGAGCACCAGGAAAGCCTCGAGGCCCCTAAGTAGGAAAAAGGAGGAAAAACAACAACAACAAAAGTAAAACACCGATTTCTGCAGATAACCCTAGTAATAATGCTGCTAACAGGGAAGACGGTAGTAGCATTAATAATATTATTCCTAACACCCCTTCAGCTTGGTGAATAATACAGCCAAGTACAGAACCGGAGGGGATCACAGACAATACAATATAACATCCTATGAAGCTAGGCAATCCTCGTGTTATACGCTTTTTCACTGATACCAAAAGCTTTACAGCTTACATCAGTGTATGATCAAACCTTAAATTTCAACAGCAGTAATGAAGTAATGAAAAAAAATAAAATAAAATAAAAATGGTAGATCAAGTTTCGAATATGGAGAAACATTAATTAAACAGAAGTCAAAAATCAGAGTTATCGTTTAACATAAAACAGAAACTGAGGCCAAACTGCTAACTGTACATGTTCTATCAGAATGTATCAGACAGATAGCATGACAAATAGCTATTAAAACATACCTAGAATTTAAACCAAAGTTGTCTTGCTCTTCAATTTCTACCAAATTTCAGGATTTCTCTTTCAGGAAAGGTTAAGTAATGAAAGGGACTTTTTCATTCAATGGCAGCTGGGCATTTCCATCTCCCCCAGCTCCCCACAGCTGTATGGACCGACAACTCATTCCTTGTTCATTTACAGGTTTGTGAAAGAATTACTGATATACATTCTTTTAATAAACAAAAAGCATGTACAAGAAGGAGCCTCTCAAACCTATCTAGGAAACCAGCACCAGGGATTAACTTTTTTTGCTTTGAGAGGACTTCAGTCCCTGCGTGGTCTCATTGCAAGCAAGGGCACTTCAGTTGTGATTTTCTATTCAAGAGAGTTAAGTGCATCTTTTTGCTTTGCAAAAAGAATAAAATTTGAGTACCTCTCAACCAGAATTTTCAAAAATAGCATATTAGCATAGTAGCATGCATTTTGGCACACCAAAAACTCATAAAGATATATAACAGAAAATGAAGCTTCATGAAGTAACTTTGAAAAAGAACGTCTAAGACCTCAGAATGAGAGAAAAGCACTTCACATACACACAAGCTGTTTCCTTGTCAGCATTAAGAAATGTAAGAAAGGTATTTGTCTTCCCATAGTCAATTATGTGGATAAAGCCTGATCATATGGCTCAGTTGGAAATTACTCCAGAATGTACAGATTCCTAAGGGACAAATTACTTCATAAAGGTATGAATTTTCTGAAACAAGTATGCTAGATAGCTTGAGGGTATTTATACTCAGTGAGTTTTAGTGAGGGACAATCTCAGTCACTGTACAAGGCCTAGCGTGTGAATTGGAAATTGTACAAATTATGCTTCTTTAGACTGAATAGAGCCTGTAAAAACAATTTATTTGAGCGGTGCTCAAGCATTGGTATATCATCTTATACAACCAGTGCAATCAAACGAAGGACACACGTGGGACAAGTCACATGGTAACCAGGCAAATCCTGCACAAGGGGAAATACTCATCAGATATATCTGTAGAAGTCTATGGGGCTTGTCCTTGGTCAAGACATTACACACTTCTCTGATATACCAACTGTGTAATCAGTGCTGTTCTATCTGGTGTTACGCAATTGCAGCAAACTCTTAGTTAACTTTTGTGGGTGTGCAGTAAAAATAATTCTTTCCTTCATTCAAAGGAAATCATTGATTTTAACGAGAACACAAATTCCTATTCTTTACTAGCTTGTCATTGCAAAAAGGACCTGCAAATCTGTTAAACTGGATTTATCGTGAGCAAAGAGAGAAATACTTTCCGAAGTTACTGGCTAAAAATTCCCAGTGTTTCAGTGCTTGAAAGGAAAGGAGGCAGCTTAAGAGATGATGCGTATCAAGTGGCTTCAGTTCTGAGATGTATCTGTCCCCTTTTTGGCCACACTACAGCTCCCTTCAAGGTGCAGAAATGGGACGAACAAAAGCAGAACTCATAATATGGGCCATAATTATATGTGATGATAAAATGACATTTCAGACATACCTGCTTTCTTTTATTTCTCAAGTTAACCATTATGAGTATCCTCTGCACTATAAATACCTACTATTTGGAAATCCTTTAATCGCTTTTGCATACTGAAAATAAACTTTATTTACATTTTATTTACAGTTACGATACCATTCCTTCTTTTCCTGTCCCCCAGACTGACCGTTTGAAGGATAGACACTGCCACCCTAACCTGATATCACTTTATATTCTCTCAGCACTCTTTGCACATGACTGTGAATGACCACGTGAAGTACTGGGAACTGTACAACTTGCATGCACTGTCATCTGTTTTATGCATATTTCATCTATGGAGTAGTTGAAACATGCACCTATAAAACAACTCTCAGCATTAACACAAGGGCCATTGAATCGCCTATTTGTGTGTTAGCTATTACACTGATCAGGATCATTACAGTTAGCTGACACAAGTACTTCAGGAATTGAAAGGGCAAGCTTTATACTTACTGTTAAAACAGATATTGGTGACACTATTATTATTATTTACTAAAATGTAAATAATTATGTTCTTACTGGAGATCCTGGGAATCCGGGCTCACCAGATTGTCCTGGTCTGCCAGGTTCACCCTAAGGAAGGAAAAAAAAAAAAAAAAGGAACATATGAAAATAGTAATATAGCAGATAAAATTAAGTTCACTTATCTTACCATTTTATTTCAAACAAATGAGAATATTCAAATGTCCTCATTCAGCACATCAGCATAATAAATCTTCGCTGTAAAAACTTCAATGACATAAATCAAATGCACACTTGACTAACAATGTGCATTAGGCATGTTAATTTAAAAGTGTTTTTAACAAAGAATTGTGGAAACTGGACTGAGTCCAAAACGCATCTCAGGTGGCGCATCTCACAAGGTGGCACTGCAATGTGGTTTTCCTGGGAATTAACCAGGCAAACTTTTACCATCACTATGCTGACAAATTAATTTAAATTTCATTAGGATCAGCAATCTAAAAGCATTTGCATTATAGCTCATTACTACTTCTACTCAAATTCTGTTTTAAAATTGGTATAATTTAATTCTAAGTCAGTAACTATTTTCTCCATGATGCAATAGGAAATAAAATGTGGTAGAACTAAATAAGCATATTTTAAGGACTATTCAAAGTCCTCCACAGCCACAACCAAACATCCCTTTACGTGCATCACTTAGTTCAAATACATCCAGGACATTGGACTGCAGAAATATGAAAGGCTTCAGAAAAACAGTTTCTGGACAGAGACATGGTAAAACACATCACAGATGCAATTAAAGTACCCCACACAAACATAAATGGAAATGGAGCAAGTTCTTCAAGTTTCTTCAAAGTGAGATTTAGTTTCAGTGCATTGAGAATTGAGAATAAACTGTTTCCAAAGATTCTTATAACTTCTTGTACGGTTTACAGGAAATCAAACACTACAGAAACTATGGTGATTTCTGTACTAAATCATCTGGCATCTTCAGGTTTCATCTTATTTCTCAGTAGCAATTTACAACTCAGATAGATTTAACGTGCTTTGCAAACAAAGGATATATGTCTAATGGAAAATTCTTAGGTTACTGTTGTGCAGTACGTATATATTTATTTATATCCATGTACTGTACATGTAATATAAATATACATGTATACATAGTCATAAAATCAGTTATGGATATAGTAAACTATTAAGTTTTTTAATAGTAAATTTTTATTGTCCTGATCTGGGTAAACGTTATCATTACAGTTCTTCTAGCTCATCATGTGATCCCAAAGAGAGGAGGTGCTGCAAATTGCTCCCTAGTAAGTGCTGTATATAATCAAGCATGTATCAATGTTGATTTCAAGAAAGACATCTTAACTGAAGAACTGGCTGAGGCAATAAACAATAAAAGGACGGGGCTTAAACCACAGGTATCATGGTAACACGTAACAAGAAGAAGGGATGTTCTGGAAAATATTCATTGCTAGGGTTATAGTTATGATACTGCAATAATGAGAAGTATGATTACAAGGAAAAGGAAGTAGAACAGAGTAGCTGTGACAGGCACATCTGCTGGTCAGTCATTGTCTCAAAAAAGCCAATATTTGTTTTATTAAAAATAAAACAAGAAATGAAGAATAACAAACTTACATCTTCACCAGGTTTGCCTGGAGGTCCTTCTGGACCACGAGAACCAACTGGACCCTAAGGAATAAATATATTTGTTGAGAAGTCAATTTAGACATCACTAAAATAGCTATTTGCTCTATCTGAAAGTCTTGTTTTACAAAAACAAGTGTAGAGAAAGGATGACTTTATGCCAAAACATAATTGCTGTGGTGCTCTTTCTAACCACCCTGTCCCTGAGAAACCAGCATTAAGTTATGTAAGAACGGAGGATGGATTCTTCAGGAGAAAAAATAAATAACAGTTGTTTTTGTTCCCAGATTGTCTCTCACTTTTACCTTTGGTCATTACATCAATTCCAAAAAAATGAATATTTTCATCTTCCTTTGTGTGACAAACACCTACTAGCTACAGTGTTACTAGTGCTTAATCATCCTCAGGTCTGTGGTGGCACAGTAACAATGATTGCTTATAATAATCATAGTTATCATTCAGATACAAAACAATTCAAATTCAATGATATAAGGCAACATGCTTTGAACCCCTCAACTCTTGACTGAAGTAGTACTTAATTAATAGCTTTGCTTGAGACAACATGAAAAGAAAAAAGAAAAAAGAAAAAAAAAACTCTTCTGAAGTAAGGAGGTATAATAAATTGTTTACTATTTTATTGTAGATGTGTTTGTGTTTATTTTGCCTTACCATAGGTCCTGGATCTCCAGGTTCACCAGGTGGGCCTGTGGGGCCAGCACCTCCCTAAAATTAATGACATAAGTACAATTACAAATTCCAAAAAGTAAACATAAAAGGATGCAAATTAAAATCCATGATCAGGAAAACAACAGGCCATGGAACAGTCTGGATTCTAATTCAGAAACAATTTACTCTGCAAGACAAGTGGAAGGTGGATGCGAAGATCTAAAGCTTGAGGGGTAAGTCATCAGCCATACACAAAACCCACTGGACACTAACACCATCCTAATACTGAAAACAACTGAACAGACACCATTTTCATTGGTGTTTACTCATTACAAGATGTGTGTTGGATAAAAACCTTTATAAGTGTCTAATTAATTGTTATTTCCAAGTTAATTTCTGTCTATAGAGAACAGAGCAGAGCTCGAGAGCAGTATATTTAGGTTCACAACTAGATGAAGATGCATTCAGCCATTCTTGAAGACACATACGTCTCAGAGCTGAGTTCTCTTCTACATATATAAGTTACTATGTGATTTGTCTTTTTTGGCCAATTATCTTAAATGCCATGATATGAAACACTTACTTGTTTTCCTTGGAGACCTTGAGGACCTCTTGGACCCACTGGACCCTATCAAAACCATAAATCGTTACACACTGAAAACCACACTTCCCTAAGTAAAGTTCATTCTGCATTGACAGAAAAATTGCCTTATACTATATAACTATATTGAAAAAATGTAAGACTCCAAGTACAGTTGGAGAGAATAGTTTCCCCTTGAATTGAAAGTCATTACTTAGATTTATCTAATAATGGAATTAATGTCAAAATAAACTCCTGCTGCTGTTCTTGGCCATGAGCAGGAACAAGCAGCAATGGAAGGATGCATTTTCATGAATCACAAAAAATACCAGAACAGCTTCCAAATGGTTGATGTTTGTTACAGAAAATTCTCCTTTACATTTTCATGGTATTTTTAGAAAAATCTCATGCCTTATTGTAACTTGTACTGTGAAGGAAAAATAATCCTGAATAATGCTCTTCCTTCTGGCAATACAAAAAACATATAGCAGGCAACAACTTGCATTTTGACAGAGGTCATCTTTAACACACAGTTCATTCATTTTTACAAAATTTTACATTGCATTTTACATCCTTTTTGCAAACCAAATGCAAGAGTTACTCATAGGCCATTTAAAAGTTCTAATCAAGAATAAAACCAAAACACAGTGGATCAGCTGAATGACAGTCAGTTACTGAGTTTTACTGAGAACCTTTCAAACAGTGTTAAAACAGTTCAAAATTTACTGATGGGGACTTGGATGGATAAGATGCAGGTAGGAAAACTCATGGACAATGCAGTCACTGAAGGACAGTTTCCTCGAGAAAAAATGCTAAAAAATACAGGAAAAAAAAAAAAAAGAAAAAAAAAGCTAACAGTATCTTCACAACATGATAAATACACATAGTACACATAGTAAAAGGTAAAAAAAATCAAAATCAGCCAAAAAGAGTTCAGATAGAGACAGCTTAGGGTGGTGAAATGTTTTTCACAGAAGGTAAAAAAAATAATAATAATAATTAAAAAAATCCATGTTACCACTGTTATCACTCCACTAAAAGTCAATGACATATCTAAGCAGTGAGACGTTCCAGTCATAAAACTGGACCCACTGTGAAAGAGAATGTCCGTCTTAAAATAATAAGCTCACAGCTGGTTTCAGAAATACTCTTTTAAATTGCTACCAAAAATAAATATCTTTGATGTCACAACATGACAAAGAACCTTCAAAGTTACATATTTGTTTGTTCTGCTTTGCATTATACCTGATACTCTTCAGTTCCTCTGCAGTGACTCAAGAAATGAGAATATTAGAAGGTTTTTTGATGTTGTTGTTGTTTGTGGGTTTTTTGTTTGTTTGTTTTCTGTACCTTATTGGTAATAGCTGCTATATTTCAGAAGGAGAGACAAAAAGGAGGGACAAAAGCTTTCACTGTAACAGAAGAACCTTTTTTCATTGTTTTCAGATACTACACAAAACTACACAAGAAAATTCTGTATATTCAGGTTCTAGATAATTAGATAGTTCAGGACTATTAGGAAGTTGAACAGAATTCTTTTGGTTTTTGTATATGCACTTCTCTTCAGAATTTTTCTACAGTACAGGGCTAATCTGGTCTTACCACTGCACCAGGCATCAGTCCCATCTGACTACCAAGTCCAGATTTCTCATCCAGTCCTGCCATCTGAGCTGCAAATGGCTGAAAAAAATATGATGGGTAATTTTAGGTGTTGGTCACATTGATGATTCACAAGGCAAAATTCTATTAAACTAACTCTTCATTACTTACACTGGCTTTGCAGCACTAACAAGTAAATTCTTAATTCAATCATTAAAATAAAAGTCTTCTTTCTTATACATTTGATGTGGTCTAAGGAATCAAAAAAAAACAGTCAAATGCATCGTGTTGTCTGCTTATTATTCTGACTCTAGACCCATTTTAATAATAAACAAATGGGAAGATGACCTAAAAAGAGGAAAGCTTCCCATGAAAATAGATTTCTTTCACCGTCATCAAATATGAATCACATTTTAGCTTCACCTGTAATATTACTTCATTTCTTCTAAGACTGATCTGTTTTCATTTTCTGTGCTTCAAGTTTAGAAACATCTGAAGTTAAATGAAAATGCAGCCAATTTTATGACTGCGTATTAGTATTTTGACTGTGTTGCCCTTATCCAGCAAAGTTGAAGGCCACTGCTGTTCATTCATGACAATTCGCAGAGACAAATGAGTTGGAGCAAGGAGAACTCTCAGTCATTCTTCCATTTTTGTGCTTGCAGATGTAGTCAACAGTTTTGTTTGGTTCCTCGCTCATGGCAGGTCAGAGCTTAAAATGTCTGAGAACAAGCTACAGCACATATGAATATTCAAGTCTTCTGAGATTCATCTCCAAACACACTTACAGACGGGATATCGCCTAACTTCAGAAACAGAAATATAAACCAAAAATGTCTTAAATTTCAGGTCAGACCTAGTCTTCCATATTTTTTGTGGAAATATATGAAGGACGGTGGTCTATATCACCCATCCTGGTTCTTCCACAGTTCTCAGTGCCGAAGAGATTTAATTGGGTTGAAACTGCTGGATTCAGGACTATTTGGAAAGTTGTTTAAATCAAGACATGTTGCTCAAACTTGCATTCTGTTGGCCTACCCAATATTCCAGCTAATAATCCAGCTTATTGGAGCAGTATAATGAAAGTTTTCAGTAATGTTGCAGCAACAATGGAGGTAGAAATCAAAACAGCTACCTTCCAAATAGAAACAACATTTAACTGAATATACTTCAGAAATTCAGATATGTATTTCATTATCAATCATAATTAGTCTTCCACAGAATTTGGGGAGAAAAATAAATAAGCCTTGCAGAATACATTTTCCATATCTAGGGCTGGTTAACATGGCTTTCCACAGATAATTTCTGACTTAATCATCTAAGTGTTGGTCTGATTAATTTCAGCAAGAAGTAGACTTGACCACATTTTAATTGCTCCATTGATTATTTCCTGAAATATAATCCATCTTTTCTTCTTCTTCTTCTTCTTCTTCTTCTGTATTCCTGATTCAGTTTATCAATTTCCCTGAACCCTTGCATTTAATAGAACCCTACTTAGATTTGGGCACCTTGGCTTTTCTAATTGTTACAATACATTGTGAAAGGTGTGTCCTTTCAGAGCTTTTCAGTGTGTTCCAATTTTCAGCAAAACTTGCATTGCTGCTAGCCACTGCCCCTGATTATTGAAAGGCAGGAATGATGAACATAGTTTTCTGTATTTGCTGAAGCATAGAGAAGTTGCTCTGTATCATGTGAACCTATCACTCCACTTTCTATCAAACCAATTGAAAAACTTACCCTGCTTAGTCCGTCTGGTCCTGGGTGGGTAGGATGTCCAGGAGGACCAGGGTCACCAGGCTGGCCAGGGATGCCAGGTTCCCCATCAATCCCTTGAGGACCACGAGGACCCTAGAAAGAAAATAATAAATGCAGAGAGTGTGCACAGCTATTCAGGAGAAGCCTTATAAATGGCAAACGGTCTCACTTGTGATAAAGCCAAATTTGTAAAGAAAGATCTTAAAAAAAAAAAAAATCCGTCAGCATCTATTCTTACTTTCAGATCAGAAGCACTGACTAAAATGAGTTATGAATCCAGCACACATGTAAATTGGAGCAATTTCTCTCAAAGGCTATTCTAGAAACTTAGGCTTCCTATAACTTCATATCCGAGTATACTATTCCTGATAAACCGCTGTGCATTATATAGAACATCAAGAATTTATAAAATACAGATATCTCGAATTAGTGCACATACATAATACACACGCAGAAAATTCCAGCAAGACTGATTTCTGCAGCCTCTTGACATCACGAATGGTTTAACTCATACTATTACTGATTTCCCAACGCCTACACTGCCAAAAATGCAGAGTGTTGTTGATGTTCTTGGTGTTGATGTTCTCTCTAATTAGTGCTTGCAGAATAGGCTGGGAGGCCATCCCATTGTTACCATTTTTATCACTCACTTTTGATTCCTAAACTGCATTCATAAGATGTTCATAAGAGTTGTGTCAGAACCAAAATTAAATACAGAAGCAGCTAATAAGACATTAATGGAACAAAATCAATAGCAGGATGGCGAATACATATATCCTTCAATCCTAAGAATGGACTTCAAATTAATTGTCACACTTGCATTCTTCATTTGGAAGGAAAATGCTGGAGAAGAGTGAGGAAAAAATTATACTGTATAATGAGCTCTTCTACCTTAAGAATCCTTACACAGAAAACTTTGGAAGCCTGGCTCAGTGACTCATCTTTACAAACACAATCAGACAGATTGCTTGTATTTCCATGAGATGAGGCATGTATTTCCATGCAGTCTGCAACAAATTTCAGTGGAACTTAGGGTCTGAACTAATATGGTTTGAACTAGCATAGTTCACTTTAAAGAAAAAGCATTCTTTGGGAAAGAGCTACATTGGCATAGTATTGACAATAGGGTTCCTGGAAACTCTCAGCAAACAAGCTGATTTTTTCCTCTTATTTCTCAATATATCTTTACAACCTGAATTTCTGTACGCCTGGTAATCAGAGGACATTTTTTTCATACACATATACTCGCAGAACATGACTTGTATATAGATGCTATTCTGAAACTAATGCGCAGATTGTGGCATGTTGGATGCGAACAGAAGGTTATTTCAAAAAAAAACTTTATTATCTAGTATTTCTATCAAAAATATACGGATACACTGCCAAACCTAAAAGTGTATAATGTCTGAAGGAGGAAAAGCATAAGTTGTCTTCTTTCCTTTATTCTCAGCACAAAAGGAAAACACAGCTACGCATTAGAGAAAAAAACAGATTTGTCTAAAAGAATTCATCAGACTTCTATAAAATAACTAGTGATTTTCAATACCCATTAAAAAGATCTGATTTAGAAAAAGGGATATTCTTTTTAGTTCCTTCTTAGAAAAGGAACTACTTTTTTAGTTACCAACCCTGCTTCAAGAGCAACACTGCAGCTACCCCTACCTCAAAATGCCAAAAGTCCCTGAAAAGCTTCTTTCTAATTAGAGCTGGTAACTAACTGATTGTATATAACCAAATTGTATTTTAATAAAATATTGATTATAAATAATAATATATATGAATTTGTATTCGTATTAAAAACCTTTCATTGTCTTCTACCAGCTCATAGTAGTGAGGTTTAACAAATGTATTAAAAACCTAGCACAGGCCACAAGGTGGCATCCTTTAAACATGTGTTCAGGATAATAACAGTTTAATAATATTCTGGCGGTTGCTGCTGCTGGTCAGGAAACAGTACAGATTTTGCCTGTAATGGAATAAAAGGAAATGCAATTCACAGTAGAGCACTTTGAAACTACTACTATCTATTTTACTGCTACTTCAATTACAATCTAGTATAAAAACATACTGAAATAAAATGCACTGATGTTTCTGAGCACGTTCGAGATTATTTTCTGTCTTCAAAGGATTCGTTGTAATTGCATGTAACTGTATCACACTCTAAAACTCCCCCTCCCCAGATATATTTTGTAAATCCAAACAAAAAACTCTAGCCTTGGTGTTTCTCTCTCACTGTTATGCTAACAAAGAATTTGAAGTAAATGACAAGCTAATAGTCCCGAATTCACAAATCCTGCACTAGCAGCCACTCCCTGTCTGAAGTACTACTCTTTGCTCTCTGATCTACACCTTGACACACAAGGTCTCACCAAAACCTTTGACATTACGTTTTCAAAGAAGCTGACTGGTTCCTAATGCCTTGATATCCCTTCAAAGCACTATTAATAATCCATGTCAAAGCAACTCAAAACTTTTCACAGCCTTTTGATATTTTAAGTGTTTCTAGCCACCTCTCTGTAAAGACATACAAGGAACTCATGGCACAGGACCAGAAATTTTGTGTCTCATTGATAAACTTGCACTCTGGGAAGACGCTTCAGATATCTCTGCAAACACAGTCAAGATTCCTCTGCAAATGACAAGGTTTCACAATTACTCCAAGATATTTTTTTTATGTATCTTGATAGCTATTCATCAGACAAAGGTCTTAAGGTGATCCAGAGAGGAGCAGTGGCTTGGCATCCAACTCAGAGAGGCTACACACGTATTCCTTGTCTTTAGAAGCACTGTCATTACCATCTATGGACAACAGGCACTCACTGGAGGAACAGCAAAAAAGAGTCAATTTGAAACCTATGCCTAAAACACAGCTCTGTTATTCAAGCAAAATACTTTAAGTATTGGCTTGCTCTCTCCTGAGGGATAGGAAAATATCCACATAGAAATTACAATGATATTATTCTTCAAAACCTGCTAAAAACAGCTTCTGCATTTTGCCCTAGCTTTTTCAAGAGGAACGTGTCGTCCTTGGTATTTTCAGCACTCCCTTTTGGCCTTTCTGTGGTTCTCCACATGCAGACGCTAAAATTCCCTTATGAAGTCTTTATTTCCACTGAGCAATCTTGATTATATTATTCACCAGCATACCAACATACGTAGTCACATATTAACTCCTGCTAACTTCCTGAGCTTTGTCTTTTCTTAAATACTCTGATTCACAAAGTCCACACAGCTGCTGATACACAACAGAAACCAGCAAAAAAAAAAAACACAGTAAGTTCTTAAAACAGAGGAAGATGATGTTCTAGATTTGTTTTTGTCGTTGTTGTTGCTTTTGTCTTTTAAATCCTGGAGAAAACTGTACTCTCAGACACTGCTTCAAGCAACTGTTGAAAAACTATGGCTTTTAGTGGAAATACTGCTAGG
Organism: Nettapus auritus; assembly: GCA_011076525.1. Lineage (NCBI taxonomy): Eukaryota > Metazoa > Chordata > Aves > Anseriformes > Anatidae > Nettapus > Nettapus auritus. Next base: position 4,305,811 of record CM021771.1, on the reverse strand, counting down.
TTTCTATCAGTTACCTCAGAACATCTAGAGATGATGAGACTTTTTCTGTTTGTTAGTTAATTCTTGGAAGATATGAGGAAAGCTCTGGTAACTCTCAAAGACATGGAGAAAGTTCAAAGCCATCTAACCTCTTAAGGTTAGTCCACAACTCAATTTTTAAAAATATTTAATAACTTACAGGTCTTCCCTTAGGTCCTCGTTCTCCTCGTGGTCCTTGTGAACCTGGAGGTCCCTAAAAGAAAGTTTAGAAATATTGAACACCTCTTAAAGTAGCTAATGACTTATAAACTCTGAAGATATGAAACACCATGCTGATTTGAGAATTAATTTTTGATATTTTTTCCCCACATGATCATAAAGGAAACAGCTATGACCACTGAATATTCAGTTCTCTCTTCTCAAATGCACGTTGCCTGAATGGAACAGAACCAGGATGCAGGGATCTACACAATGGTTTCCTATCTCACATGCTCCACAGCTTAATTCAGCACAGGTTTTCTGAATGCTGAGGTCTATCAATAGTGAGTTGCACAGGTCTGAGACACCCTTCCTGCTAGTCCAGAACTGCTCTCTGCTCAGTCGCAGCTGGAGAGCGTACTGCATCTCCTTCTACTCCTGTTAGAAAAGCATCCCACAGCAACAGCCTTGCTCAGTGGTCCTCAGTGGTTCTACAAGCACACATCCATTGGCTTAGGGCAGTGGCTGACCTGACACTAGTACAAAATCCCTTAATTCTGATACCTCCTCAAATTCAGCGTTCTGGCAGACAACGCCCCCCATCACACGCATGGAAGATTCTTCCATCACATCATTCTCACAATACAAAACTGAAGTGGCAGAAAGTGGAAAATGCTATCCTCAGAAAAACAGAAGTTCAGAAAATACTCACTGCAGGTCCTGGGCGGCCTCGTATTCCTGAAACCTAAAGAAGGCAATAGAAATTAACGTTACCACACAACGCTATGCCTGTAATGAAGTATCATTGTTATTCTATCCAAAGGAAAAAAAAATGAGATAAATAAGTGAATGACAATGATTTAGTCTCGATTATTTACCTAGTCTTTTGCCTCCACACTTTAAAGAAGGAATGGTTAGGCATTGTAACAGGCTGCTCAGGGAGGTGGTGGAGTTGCCATCCCTGGAGGTGTTTAAAACAGATGTGGATGTGGCACTTAGGGACCTGGTTTAGCAGTGGACTTTAGCATTTAGCTTTTGGGTGTTACATGATGGTTGAAGTTGACAATCTTATGGGTCTTTTCCAACATAAATGATTCTGTAATTCCAGAAATTTATAGCAATAAAGGTAGAAAGGGAGAATTTATATCGTTTTCCCTAATGTTTCTACTCTTTCCAAACACTAATATACCTCCATACCTCCACAGAATTTAACTATAAAGGTTAGGACACTTTTAACTCTAAGATTCTTTTCCCAAAATGCAAATGACAGGCATTTCCAATGTCATGTATGTGACACAAGGTAATTCACTCCACACCTTTCACCACCAGCCTGTACCTTTGGACTGCATTTCTTTACTTGCTGCAATTCTGTCTTAAGCACTGAAATGCTCTAGGGGGTGTAGGTAAATGAAGAAAAAATTCACTCACAGGTGGCACTATTCCGGGTTCTCCTTTTTGCCCCTGTAGGAAAAGGATGCAAAAACATTCAGATGGCAGAAAACAAGTGAAATTAACAGTAACGGTTTCAACGATATAATTCCTGTGACTGTGACAAATGCAGAGACTTTTCTAAGGATACAACTGTAAGTTAAAGACCCTGCGATAGTTAATCCACGCTATTTTAATGAGTACAGACACTGATTAAATGAAAGCTATAAATTAAGTTTCTCTAACTGCTCAATACGCTAGATGAAAAAAAGACACAAAGTTAGAAATTACAATGGTTTTTTTTACATAGTAGCAAACATGCTTCCGCTCTGTTATGGGACGATTTGATTCAGTTGAAATGCAAAACCCACAGCAGCATTCAGATGCCATGAATTCTAATTTAATGTCTTGAAGAAATAGCGTAGAAATAGTGTATTCTGTCCCCCCAGCATAGGGACAGAATACAAAGCAAAGTTGCATGGCCTCAGAATGAAGGGGATTGCATTTAGCAATTGACTTTTCTGTGTGCTGAATGTGTTCACAATGAATACACGTTAAATAAAATAACTGGATTTAGACCTACTGGTGGTAAACATTTTATTAAGAGAAAATGAGGGCTTTGTAAACGTACAAAATGTCCTGCCTCATTTAGCACGCAGTGAGCTGGTCACAGTCCATTTATTTCCACAAACTACCTCTCCATGGAGAGATACTCATTTTGAATGACAGCATATACTTGATAACCTAAAATTCATTTCAATTACTTCTTGAGGCTGCTTACCAGCTCAGAAACTCATTTATCAGAACGTATTTTAATTCCTCCTACAGGAAGAGATCTTCTCCGCATTTAATTGCACGCCGCGAGCTGCGCTGCCTGCGGGAGTGTGGCTCTGTGCAGGAACACATCGCTGCAGTCCTTCAGCAGTGCCAGGACCACACGTCCCCATGCTGCACTCAGACATACCCAACACCTGCAGAGCTATCGGAGAGGAGCTGCACGAGCCCTCGAGTATCAACTGCCAATGTTTTACTTAGCGGTGCCTCAAACATAGTCGTGATGCGATGCAAGCTGCCTGGGGCACCCCGAACTAATACCACAGTGAAAGCACAAAGGGTGTCAAAAAAATACAATTTTTTAACCGTGGTTTCATGATTTTCAATATGGCCGAGGAGTATTTTTACGATATCTGGACAATCTTCTAGTGATTTATACAAAGCCCCATTTATTCATGGCCAAGTATATAAAATTAAATACATCAGCAAACACAAGAAAAACAAAGTTATTATTAAAAACATGACTGAGATCAAAGAGCGGTGTAAAGCATTTTGTAAAGCTTGAATTTAGAGGTATAACTTTCTGATGGAGCTCATCACGTCAATGCTCTGGGATACCAGTAGTAAGGCAGAACAGAGCTGGGGTATGTTTGCCTACCAGTAGAAGGTGTCGTACAGGTTCCTGTAATTACATCTTGCCTCAGGTGCAGCGATAAGCAGGATGGGCTGCAAAACTGATGCACCAGCCATGCACGATACCTCAGGGGCTGCTCTGCCCTGTATGCAGCAGTGCAACAGCCATCTCATGATTGATACCTGAATTACATGGAGTTTAAAACCAACACAAGGACATCTAGACAAGATGCAGTAGAGCCTTGCACCTGAATGTAAGACATACCTCCTGCACAAAGTGTTAACAAATACAGCAGGAATGCTTAAAGAGTGGTTGTGCTACTAGTGCACATCGGGCAGCTAAGCTTCAGCAAAACCAAGCTGAAAGTTTTAGGACTTTAACTCTTAATAAACTGGTGGTCCCTTCCGTCATTTTGTGGCACTGGGAGATATGAAACAACCAAACTACTTAAAGTGGAATTCCTTTGATGTAGACAGCAGGGATTTTCAGTCAGGGGATTCTCTATATTAAGACTGGGATTTTTTGCCTGCATCCCGGGATTTTTTCCATGAAGATTTGCTTCTTCCCATCTTGGGGAAGAACAAGAGAAAATAATTGCTTTTACAAGAGCTTATACTTATTTACTGTACAGTGCTCCCAGGAGACTTTTTAACAGTTGTAATATGTTTAAAAATAAGTAAATAAATAAAGGAAGTCTTACCTTTCTTCCTCTACCTATTAAAAGGGATGAAAGAAGAAAAGAGAAAATATTAATGTTTTTACTCCAAGTGGTAACAGTTGAGCGAACGTGCTACAACTAGAACCATCCCAGATCCTGGATGCACAGGGGGCTGGAGAAGGTCCCAGAGATGCACATGTTCCCTCATTCATGTGTGAGGAACCAGGAAGGTTTCAGCGATGTCCCTGACCCTCAGCCTTTTTCAGCATTGCAAAGATAAGAGGCAGCACTTCAGGAAAGCAGAACGTCCTGTGGGGAACTCTCAGAAGCTTCTAGCACTGGCTGAATGGTTGGGAGTTAGGTCAAACAAAGTTTTATTACAGATTTACATACAAGCCATGCTGATGGATCCACAACATACAACAGCATTTTTCAAAAGACAGAGCTGACTGGAGGGTCTTTGACTTTTTTTTTTTTTGTTAAAGTTTTACAATACCACACATGCCTGAATTCAGGGCCACGTAGCCACGCTCATATCCACAAACATCCTTCAGAGGAATATTTTATTAATACCTTGAATAACAGCAAGGAGTTCTGGAATGTTTCCATACTGCTCTTATATCTTATGGGTGTATCTGTTGGCCTTGGCCTAACGCCTCCCAAAACACAGCAGGAGGCACCATCTGTTTATTAATGCTTGCCACATCTTGCTCCATTGCTCAGTTACACAAGTCCCTACCACACACTCATCACTACTTTGTTCTATCCTAAGTTAATCAACACTAATTATACCTCCTGAAAAATAAATAAATGCTTTAATTGTCATATAAAGAATAGTTCAAATAATGCAAAGCACTGCTTTAATGAGTATTAATTGCACGTTAAGAGATTTTCTCTTAGGAAAATATTTGGAGGGATTTACTTCATCCAAGTCTCTCCCCCAGAATTAAAAATGGACTGGAAAAGACATTATCTTGAAGGTATATCACAGGAAGTATGCAAGCACGAAGTTAAGAATACTTCATACTAATTTTTTTTCTGATGTCTCATGAGAGAATTGTGCGTCCATGTTTTGCCTTGGGGAAACGCTTTATAGTGCTTACATTTCACCACTTAGGTATAATACTTACATTTATTCAGCCATTGGAGAGGCCTGGAATTGAGCTTTCTCTCAAAGAATGCTCTATTTTATTATGTGTCTTAGCATATTCATCTCTCAGTTCCAGATGAACCACAAAAAGAACCCAGAAAGCAACCTCCTTGAAATACCAAGGTGGAATTCAGCTTAGCCTCTTAGCTCTAAAGCCTTTGGGGTTAATCACATTCAGAGTCAGAAGAAAACTGTTTCCAGAGCCAGCTCAGGTGCAAACCGAGACAGAAAACAGCTGCCAAGTCTTTACTCTCTTCAGATTTAAACTTTCACTATGGAAATGCTATTAGAAATTTCAGTATCGTGAGGTTCCTACTTCTTTGGGCTGATTTTAGAGACCTTTAACCTCACCACCAATCTTCCTGCGTATTCGGACTTGAAACTGGGAACAGATCAAGATTTCATCAGGTTCTCCCTATCCCATTTTGAACCACAGCAGAGCAAATTTCATTCTCAAGGCCAGCCTGGCTGGTTCTCCTTTCAACAAAAAGTGAACTGGAAAGCAATCTTACCAATGCCATTGTCAAAATCTCGTGTCGTATGGGGACACACAGGACAGCACTCCCCCGGGGGCACCTGTGGGTTCTCACACTCCAGCACATCTTGACACTGGATTTCATCGCAAAGAATAGCTCCGTTGTCGCAGACGCAAATTTGGCAAGGCGAGGGCTTCCAGATATCCCTGTTCAGGTACATCTGGCCATTCTGAGTGCAGGCGATTTCTTCACCGTCTTCTCCTGGAAAAAGAGTGAGGGTACATAAAGCATTTTCCAACTGTGAAATCAAAGGAGTATTAGGATGAGGAAAGAGCAGGTCTGGAGATGAAAAGCAGCACCATGTACATGAAGAAAACAGTCCACCAGCATAGCTGAAGTTAATGTCTTTTAAATACCACTCATCTTAAATGTCTTTTTTATTTTACCACCTTATTTCTCCGTCAAGGGGAAGTAAAATGGAGTTGTTGTGGAGAGGCACAGCCCCACCACATGGTCTCAAATGTATATTGCCCTAGGAGTCTGGGAGCCTTTCTGCTCCATGAGGTACTAACTTGGCATGGACAAACTCCTGCCACATGCCAGCTCTCCTCGGTGTTTGCCAACAGGGCATTAGGGCATCTTCTGGGGAAAAGGAACCTGTGAGACTTTTGTAAAGAATAAAGAAGTGCTACCTGCTCCCTGCCGCAAGTACTTTACACAGCCAGACCTACAATAGTGAGGAACAGACATGGTAGAACGTTTGGTGAAAAAATAAAAATAAAAATCATTGATTAGGACCTTGGCATAAGGTAATACCAGCATGGAGAGTGAAACCTTCCAAACAGGACAACGAGACACCAGTGCCTGCAGAATTCATTGCATAAATTCATGAATTATAAATTCATATGTTAACTATACGCAAAATGCCTCTTAAATATCTTAACTTCTTAACTACACATAGAAGAACGTCCTACGTGGCCATTTATATAGGTGCAGCATCTAATCGCTAATCGGATGTCCTGTGTATGTATTTCTCATGTGTGTATGGAGCTCGTCCTATTTTACTAAAGTTATGCATCTTTTTTACCCTATCTACCCTTTATTTCTTTTTCTTGAATTCCATTAATTCCATTTAGAAATGCGTTTGATGTAGTTTTCCAATCTACCGTCACCAAGACAGAACGACTTCTCTGGGTTGAATTCTCTCTCTCTCTTGCCCAATACCAAGATTCCCTCCTCGGAGCCATGGGCAGCAGAGCTCTCACATGCTTGTGCTCCAAACAACTCTCCTGACCTTGGGTACCGTGGCAAGGATTAATCTTATCCTGGGTGGCAACTCCAGCTGACCACAGAAACCCTTCTGTCAAAAATGTCTTTGGAACTGGAACAATCTGGTCAAAATCTTGGTCCGAAGATTCCCAAACAGCTTTCATTTTGAACCGAAGTCAGACTGGGAACAGAGGTGGCTCTACATACATATTCTGGGTGCATGCCGGTAGTCAAAGATCAGGCTCAGCATTTTTTAAGAAAACCTGTTATTAGCAGAACAATTAACAGCACTAAGCACAAGGTCAGTTTCACTGTTCTATGCATTTCGCCCTAACTTGAACCAGATGTAAACAGAAAATCACAAAGCAATAAACAGGACCAGATTTAGGATTTCAGCTTCATGCCTTAACTCAAGTCCTGTTACTCCATCAATGTCAAAGCTCAGAGAAACGGAGCAGATGTGTCGTTAACTGTTGCCTGCCATCATCAGCTTCCGCAGCTTTCCACCAGAGACTGAAACCCAAATTTATACCGGGTCATCTCCTCTCTTCAACTGGTTCATCACATGCACCGACAAAATGACTCGAAGGGGTGCCACAGAAGCTCGGGAGGAAATGTTTTCAGTGTGAAGTAAAGACATCGACCGAGCGCGGTGCACAGCCCGTTTAGGATACTGTGAGAATCACTTTCCAAACTGCAGAGCGCATTTTGAAAAGCACTCTTCTCACCTCTCCCTTGTGTGCATGACATAACGCGCTGTCTGACATATTTAGCCTTTTTCCCCCAGATGTCTGGCATATGGTCTGTGTCTTCCTGAACGTACCGCCAGTAGAACTCGCTGTGCCCTTCCAGAGCAGCAGTTTGCATAAATGAAATTTCTGAGTTAGCGAGCCCAAAGTCAGCGTTCTGTCATGACTTCAAATAAACCACACAGCAACTGCTTTGGCAAATCGGAGCTGCGCCAGGTGGTGACTAGCTTCTGCCGGAGCCCTGCTCGGTGGCTGGGGAAGAGACGGGCAGGCAAAGGGAGGGGGAAAACCAGCACATACTCACTTCTGAAAATATATTAAGAAGTCTGACTTCCTCTCAGATTGCAGATACACTGATAACTTTAAAAGAAAAGCAAACATTTTTATTTTTATTTTTTTATTTTTTTTAATTTCAAATCCTTTTTACCACATTTGCTGTCTCTAGTTTTCCTTTGGGCTGCGACTGTGCTACACTAAGAGTAACCTGCAGAGAGCAGCTACTGCGCCTCCAACTCGTCCCACAAGCACCTTTTGACTTTTCACCACCAGATCCAAACCGTAGGCCTGTTATCCGTCCATACCCAGACCAGGAAAAGCAGCAAAGGAAATTGTACTATTTTGTTCCTTCCCTGGCTTGGAAACCAACAAGTTTTTTTAATTATAGAGACCGAGTCGCTAAGTATTTGTTTCACATGTTCTTTCTACCTCTGCAGTTGTAACGCAAGACGCTGAACGACTCCAGAAGCGGCTTTGGAAATTGTTAATGTGGCAAAATGATCTGGTAGTCCATTAACCAATTCCCTTCTCACCACCAAGAAGCACAACTACTATTGCTACTGGACCTGACTACAGAATCCACAGGGCCACCGATCCATCTGAGTCAGGGACAACGAGCGTCAAAGCAGCCTGCAAACACAAAAGGCAGGGTACAAAAAACACGCTATGAAAAATTTAAAGACATTCATTTGTGTGCTTGTACAAATGGACCTTTCTGCAAGAGGTTTTCAATGAAAGGCACCATGACTATAACGTGATTTCTTTTTCTGTTATGCATTGATCTGTTGGAATATCATTTTAGCACGAAAGAACTGTTCAACCAGAAGTCAAAAGTCACCCCCAGCTGATATATCAAATCATATTCAGAGAGCAAGCTTTAACTCCTTGTAAGTAGAAATCCGATCATGCACTGACATACCCAGGCCCAGCTCTGCCGACACAGAAGTTGGACAAATTACTGAAGAAAAAATAAATAAATAAATAAATAAAACCTCCCAGCCACTAGATGGCTGTCAAAGCCCATCAGTCACACGAGAAAAGCCCAAAGGCGTCCAGCAAAGGCGTGCAAGCCACACCCTGCTTTGGGCATTTTTGCTGAGCTTGGTTTCTTTGCAAGCAAATATCCACGTTAATTCCCCTCCTCCACGAGCCAAGGACAGGACGAATGTTTTAAGAAAGAGCATACGAAACCACGTACATCTTGCACCACCAGCCGTGTACCATGGTGCAAGCGCACCCGGGGATCCGCCACCTGCTCGCTTTTATGGCACGCGTTGAGTGGTGAGCCTGGGCACCAGGCCGCTCTTCCCAGGGCTGACGCAGGGGAAAGAAATGGAAATCCGAGAGTAAAGGGGGAGAAAATGGGTCTTGCTTTGTTGATAGATGAAATGGTAGGGGAAAGGGAAGGATTGAAGCAGCTCCGTTTCATTTCACTTTTAACTCGCTCAAGCAATGACATAATTAAAGGAGTGTAAATGCTGACAGACCTGCAGAGGCAGAGAACGCAGCCTAACAGAGCCAGAAGAGATGGTGGCTGGTCCTTACAGCTCCGGCTGCCAGTGTTATGCTTCTGCCAAGAGGGGCTTCTTGATGCATGTTCTACACTAAGTCCGGTACTTTTTACATTGCTTAACATAAAAAGTCTAGAACAGAAAAGGAAATATTACCGAATGAAAAAGACTGGAGAGAAAGCAGCTTCTGCGGGTAGCTTCTCATCTTTGTCAGCCTGGTTCTAGGCTGCGAAAAGTATAGGGAAATACAAGATTGCAGTAAAATACTTAGTGGCTAAGTTTAAATAAGTAAATAAATAAATAAAATCATAACCCCGCAAAAAAACTCTAGAATATGAAAAGCTGAGTTTCAAGTTATGCGTTACCACAATCTAATCCTGCTGACTCAGAAAGCAGAGGTGCAGAAGAAAATCAAAGTGAAAGGCCGTACGTGCTAACAGCCGTTTTGCAGATGCACTGCTGTGCATGTGGACGGAGTGCCAAGAGATGGACAAGAGTAGCTTGGTGTTAACAGTGCTTGATTGCCAGCCTGCTGCAACGTTAGCATACAGCTCGATCCAGTTCTCATTCAATCAGTGGAAACAAACCTCTTATTTACTCCTATAGGAATCACACTGCCTGTGATTCCTATAAAAGGATTCTTCTTCACAGTGACTAGCACAGACAGCTTACAGAGGAAGTAATTTGTAGCTACACTGAGGAGGAACCTGGAATCCCTTAGCAACAATAAAACAATTCAGTATTCACTTTATGTGAAATATTTGACCGGCATTATCAAATCAAATCTGTGTTCAGGTGTTTCCATTGAAGATGGGTCACGCTTCTCAGTGACCTAGAAGTAATAGCAATAGCACAAGGATGCACTTAAATGCAAATAACAGCATTCTCTTAGAAAAGCTCACCAACAAGGTCTTTAACACATTCACTAAGTGTTACAGAAGATGAATGTCCTCTCCATGTCTTGAAAGTCAGTTAAATTCCCCTGCACAGCCAAGACAGGAAGTTCGGAATGACACATACAGACCCCCCGTGGGTACAGCACAGAGGATTTATTCATCATAGCACCTCGAGGTCCCACGAGGTGCACTGTGACATCTGTGTCCCCAGGCACATCTGGTTCCAGGGGCTGGTTTCAGCCACATTTGACAGGGGGCTTGTGAAAGACCAGGTCACCAAGGTGCCGTGCTCCTGCAACTTGTGAATGCACAGTTTGGAAGAGAAGACAGCCCCAGGTTAGAACCCCAGCGGGGCTCCCTTGTAAAACAAGGGGATAAATCCTTTTCATGATACTTTGGGAAAAATACTTAAAACACAAATGTGTAGGAAGGCAGGCTTCATCAGAAATGTTTCTTAGGAAAAGAGGAGTTTTGTATTTTTTTTAATTTATTCTATCAGTTCCTGCTTAATCACCTTACAGGATGACTTGCAAAGTTCACATGAAATAAATATTTTTAGAAGCATTCTACAGATTAAAGAAGTTCAGTGGTCTCAGTTCATCATGAGATGTCAATGTGATTGTTTGGTCAGTCATCTAGAGGAGCTGAAGCCCTCGTGCCTTGTTTGGGAACAATAAAAGACACAGGGTGTATTCCTAAATAACACAGGTAATTTTAAAACGTGTATTTTAGGAATGGAAAATTACAGAGACTCAACTGTTTTTCTTGCACTACCATAACATTAAGTAAAAATAAATACCACCAAGTAGCAAGATGTAAGTCAGCTCCCAAGCAGGGACTTAATTAACTGCTGAAATTGCTGCAGCAGTTAACCGGAGCCTTACTGAAGACATGCACTTTGCAGCTGGCCAGCTGTTCTGGCTGGCACTACGGGGAAGGATTTCACCCACCAAGGTTTGACGACCAAGAAAACCCAACCTCCACGCTCTGAAGAGCAGTCCGGAAGCAAAAATCAACGATAAACCGATGTATGTTGACTCGGGAGAAGAGAACCTCCCAGGTAAAGGCCTCTTTGAGCGTGATCTGGCTGTTGGCTTTGTCTCTTCCAGAAAATTTTGCCAAAATAAATAATTCTGTTTTCCATCTCAGCACGGTGATTCCAGATTTGGATGAATGGGGAAAGCTGAAAAGCAAGAACCATGCTCAGGATATTGTTAGACTCCTCTGATTTTAACTTGATATTCTAAGAATATAACTGATTCAATTCCCAATTGCTCTATTCATTAAGAGCACCTGATGCTGTTGTATCTGCATATTGACTTCATCGTTCCTGAGCTAATTAATGAACAAGGCAGCCTTTCTGAAGACCCCGTCTTATCCTACGGACAGGGCAGTGCACTGTAAAGATTGGTCACGTTGGTCTCTTCCTGTGGGTAACCTTACAGCCTTGGGTCTGTGCATAGCAAAAAGCATTTGGTTTAACTAACTCACCGGAGTCATCCCGTAAATAAGGACAGGTGTAAAAATGTCTTTACTTTTCTCTGTTGTTACTTTGGTGCAGAAGTAGAAAGGCTGGTCGAATTCCTTGGTAGGAGAAAAGGTTGAAGAGGGACTTTGAAGAGCCTGGTCTGCAGCAGTGCTCATACAAATAGCCCCTGATGACAACAATCAAGCCTCACGCATACAGCGCGAAATGGAATTACTTCCAAATGTCTGAGGCTGCACACAGATAGTTATGGGGAGGCGTTCGGGGCATGCCTGAGAAAACACTGTAGCAGATTTCGGCAGTCGGAGGAAATCAGTCAAAAGCTCAAGTCCGTCACAGGGTGCCTGGTTTCTGCTGGAGCCCATGGTGCCACAAGCACACTGATTGGACTTTGTCCTTCGAGGGCATCGTGGTGCAGCCAGTTCAGCCATATCCACCTGTCCCACAGCTTACTTCCCAACTCGGGGCCAAAGAGCTCATGCTGAAACGGTTCCGGTCTGTGGAAGCAGAGTAGGGCCAGGGCTCGGCACTGCTGAATTTTCACAAGTTCTGCAATATAGGCATTGTCTTTAAAATTAAAACGGAGTTAAAACTGCAGGGCTGAACACTTTGGCTTTGTTTGTGAAGCTACCATGATCTGACAGAGGGAATTCTGGCCAGCCTGCTGCTGCAGATCTTATCAGGATGTAAGGAACTGTGCCTAACATCTAAAATAGCAAGGCTTTAAAACAAAAATGTAATATTCTCTGACTGTCTGCTTTGGCACACTGTCCTGGAATCTGTGGGCTCTTGATTTGGGTCTTTCCAAAGCCGAGTCTTAGACTGCTGTGCACCAGTAAAAAAAAATGATGTGTTTTGGCTGTGAAGAAACTTGTATCAGCAAGACGCAGTTTCCACACTCACAGGACGTCTGGATTCCTGCGAAAAATCTACAAGTGCTTCACAAGCAGCCCTCCTGGTCGTCCAGCCGGCCAGAAACCGACTGCCCAGGTGATGGGGTGAGATTGCGCTGCGTCAGCTCCTGGAGAACCGCTTCTGAAAGCACAAAGGGGCTGCTTGCTGAGCAGTTGTACAGGTGCCTCGCACTGCTTTGTGTTTTCATCTCGTGTCAGATGATGAGAAAATACATTTTGACACCTGAGCACTGTAAGTAACCCCTTCTATGACTTACATAACTTCTATAGCTTACAGTTTAACTGGTCTTTGAGCTGCCAGCCATTACTCTTTGAACTCAGGCAGCTTTTCATTAACCGTGTTGCTTTCATTCACCTTGGAGCCCTTCAGTCCATACTTTCTCAGTTTGGATACAGATGCCATGGGAGACTGCATCAAAAGCCTTGCTAAACTCAAGGTAAACAACATCCACTGCCTTCCCTTTATTCACCAAGCCAATTAGCTCGTTGTAGAAGGCAATCAGATTTAACCAACTTGACAGCAACAGGAAAATTCATGAAGCAGCTAGCCCCTACCTGCAAGCTGATCTCGTCTGTGTACCCACCTACCGAACCCGGGCAGGTTCCACTGCTCTAGTGTCATATATGCTCAAAGTCTGACTGACAAAATAACTACTTTGCACTGTGAAAGAGCTGGTTTGCCTTTCTTATTGAGTAGGATTTGTGTCCTTTGAAGTCAGACAAAACGGGTATGGATGTTGCCTTATTACATCTAAGAGAAACACGCTGCTGCCCAAACATCCTCATTCTTTGAAGCCATACACATCAAAGCTCAGTAGAAACCTATCATTGCATTGCCTTTTCCACAAAGCTCTTTTACATTGTGGTTTGCAAAGTGTATTCACGCAGTCCCCTAAATGCATCCTCTGCTGACTAACATCACCCTCTTTTTAAACTAAAAATAAAGATTTGTAATTAGTAAGAAAAGTCAGTTCCATAATTAAAAATCCTTACATTCCAACAGGCTCAGCATTTCAGACTGAAGAGAAAACCACCCAGTGCTTGGGTGGAGTAGGAAGGTACTGCTGGAAAGCTATCCTCATAACATGTAGTTTGCACAGCATAGCTATTCATTTGCTGAAACCTTGGGCCTCTGAAAATAAAAAAGAATAGTAAGCAAGAAAGTTTGCACAGATTCCAGCAACAAAACCTCTGTTTCTTTCTGCTGCCATTACCTTTGCCACACTTCACGCAGCTCGGTCAGCAACTTCTGGTTTCAAGATAATATGGAATGGGCTTTGGCAGCCCTCAGGGCATTCTAGCTGCTTTCTGCACAGCATCAGGGAAGAAGGTTATAAAGGAGCAGCTTAGTTTCAAATGCAATCTAAAGTCAGTCACATATGTGAGAGAGAGAAAGATGGTGATTCACATACATCTCATGTCCAAGAAGAAATGTAACGTCTGTAGAAATTAAACTTATTTGTTACTTACAGATACAGGAGTAATGAGCAATTTCCTTCTCTCAATGTCTAAAACTAAGTGTCAATAAGCAAGAAGTGAGCAGAATCCAGTCCATTTCAATAAAGAATAGGTATGAATAATCAAAATCCTTGAGACTGAATGCCAGAGCAGGACAATTAGCATCAGTCAGGATTTTTTTTTTCCTTTTTTTTCCGTTGTTGGAAAGCACTGAATTACTGAAATACCAAAGAAGGTAATTTTACTGGATACGTCCACTTGAAAACCCTTCTTTTTATTTTCAGAATGCTTGAAATAACATATTTGAGTCAAGACAACATTGTCTTTGCTACAGAGATCTTTATACCAAGAAAGCCTTGTAAAAACAGACACCCAAGTCAAGTTGAGGAAAAGCGTTTTCATGGACCTGACCTGATTCTACCTTATTACTGAGTCGTCAGACCTCTCAGGGTTACCTCAGTTCATCCTGAATTTCCAGCTAGGAAAGCCATGGATACTTACAAGCAGCTTCTTCTCTAACACAGACTGGTGTTTGCATACTGCAACTCCCAGGATGTCTTCAAGTAGAGTTTTACATTTGCAGACCAATTTAATTTAATGTAATTCCTACTAGAAGAAGAATAAAGCTAGGTCAGGGAAATAATATCCCTACTCCATTTTCAAAGTGTTGTATAGCTTCCTTAAATTTAAGGAAGACAGATTCTTATTTTGCCTTTATGTTACAGGGGGATATGGTACCATTAACTTATGCTTGTTTAAAAGTACAGGGAGACATCGTAGGTAAAATCCACTGTGAAAGCAGAATTAGAGGTCTCTGCATATCTGGAGACTCCCTGTTACTGCATCCCGTGTTTGAAAAAGGTTACCTTTTTTTTTTTTTTTTTTTTTTTTTTCAATTTCATTTTTAACTTGGCTCTGGTATTGCCCCAATTCTTGGTCCATACATATTTATAAAAAAAAATAAAAAAATTAAAAAAAAAAGCGATGAGCATAAAAAATTACATTGAATGTTAAAAACAAAAGTCAAAGAAAAAATCCTGTCCACCCTGTCATTTAGATGCATAACATTAATAAATGTTCTTAAAAAAGATACATACCAGCCTTTACTTTGCTCTCCTGCAGGATTAGGATTTCTGGGACAGAGGAAATGAAAGGCTTTCTTGCAGACTCTCCTGCTTTTATTCATTGGATATCCTTCCATGCTTCAGGGATGAAGCATTATGAACTTTTGTCAGGCAAATTGTCCATGGTAAAAAGGGTTTGAATTAATTAAAATTCAAGTAGGGATCTGTAGTTTAAAACAAACCAGCCGTCATCACCTCCAGCAACTGTTTGCTTTGAACTTCATTTACTTTCTATTTCCCTTAGTTCTTCCTTTCAAAAACTACTTCATCATTTTTCATATCTTTTTAATTTTATCCTTCCATTGTTTCTTTGATACAAGCCTTTAAAAGCCCAGGAAGGCTGCATCCAAGCAACTTTTTTTTTCCACAGCCAAGCTCTATAAATACTGACATCTTTCTGGAGCAGTTAACTCTCCCAGCAGAGGTGGAAGCTGCAAGCAGGTGCCCATAATGCATAAATCATGCACACTTGGCTTATTTTCCCTTTTGTAAATGAATGAAAATCCGTGTGGTGTTGAGAGATCTTAAATATTTGACTGCAGGTCCATGCTCCACATAGACTTGAGATAGCTCTGTGTGGGTGGTATGTGGGCACTCTGTAATTCAAGTGCCTATGCCCTGTTGTTGGTGTAAATGCTGGGTCTTCCACTGCATCCAGAACTCTGCAGGAACTACACAGGGAATCCTGGCCCACAACTGGGCTCTTCTATGACCAGTCCTGGTTTTGTCTTTGAAGTGGAAATGACCAGCTGGAAGCTAGAAGTTCTGTGCACCGCCTTCACCTTGGTTCAGCAGTGAAAGTCTGAGGCCTAGTTTATGTCTCCCAAGCCACATGATTGTTCTGCATACCCAAATGGAAAAACAGGAAAAAAAAACCACCTGGACTGCCATTTTCCTTACTATTACTTGGTCTTCAGTGCTATTAAATGATAAGATTTTGGGGATCAAGCCTCTGGAATGAAAAGACACCCAGTAATGTCGGAGGGCTTAATGCTTCTCATGCAGAGCATTGTTGTGTTGGATTCAGAGGCACTGAAATTTCTGATGCATCATATTACTTCAGCTCCTTCTAAACACCTTTCAGTTTATATGTTTTCTCTCTAACATAGTAGATTGCTAGAAGCGACTATTAGTGGTGAATTAATTGTGTCACCAATCATATCTTTCACACAGCATTTAAGACCGCAATACAACCAACTAGTAAGTGCAGCCCGATTATGTCAACTAACCTGTTAATCTGTTAATAACAGATTAGGACTTTCTTAAAGAATGGAATAATTCATAGAATCATAGAATATCTTGAGTTGGAAGGGAACCACAAGGATCATCAAGTCCAACTCCTGGCACCACACAGGTCTACCCAAAAATTCAGACCGTGTGACTAAGTGCACAGTCCAAACACTTCTTAAACTCTGACAGGCTTGGTGCAGTGACTGCTTCCCTGGGGAGCCTGTTCCAGTGCGCAACCACCGTCTCAGTGAAGAACCTCTTCCTGATTTCTGGCCTGGACCTCCCCTGCCACAGCTTGACACCATTCCTGCAGGTCCTGTCACTGGTGTTTATGGAGAACAGGTCACCTGCCCCTCCACTCCCCCTCATGAGGAAGCTGTAGGCCGTGATGAGGTCTCCCCTCAGCCTCCTCTTCTCCAGGCTGAACAGGCCCAGTGACCTCAGCTGCTCCCCGCTAGGCCCTTCACAGCCCTCCTCTGGACACTCTCCAACAGTTTCACATCCTTTTTGTACTGTGGTACCCAGAACTGCACACAGTGCTCGAGGTGAGGCCGCAGCAGCGCAGAGTGGAGTGAGAAATTGGAAGGGACCTTCAGAGATCATCTAGTCTAACTGCATGACTGCTTCAGGCCTAATTAAAAGCTCAAGCATATTACTGAGAGCATTATCCAAATGTCTCTTGAACACTGACAGGCCTGGGCCATCAACCACCTCGTGAGGAAGCCTCCAGCCTCCAATCCCAGTGTCTCACAATACAGAAATTTTCCCTAATGTCCAGTCTGAACCTCCCCTGGCGCAGCTGTGTGCCATTCCCAGGCATCCTGTCATCGGTTACCAGAAGAGACCAGCACCTGCTTTATCTGTTTCCTCTCCTCAGGAAGATGTAGAGGGGGCCTTTTTAGGATCCTGTGGCCTCTACCTGAGCAGGAAATTATTGCAGGCTTTGCATGTAAACAGTGTTCTGTGATTTTAAAAACATCTTGGCATACGAGCGTGATACAAGTCCATTCACCAGCTCCCTCTAGCAGTTTCAAGTGACTCCCAGGAGAATTCAAATAATGTTTTGCTAAACTCCAACATATCACAAGTCCACCTGAGCATTTTGAGATCTTACTTTTCCTCAGAAAGCATCTCCACGGTTATTTTTAGGTTCTCATGTAATTTCATTTTCTGAACCACAAAGCTCTTCCAACCTTAACTTCTTCCTCCAAAAAACAAATTTCTCCTCCAAAAAACAAATTTCTCCTCTGAACCTCTGTTTCCTTTCCCTAAGAAAATAACACATCTTTCCTTTACTTCAGCACCTTACGTATCTTGGAATGTTAAGGGATCCCTTAACATTCAAACTCCCCATTTGAGAAATGTCCAATAAAATTTAGGAAGAATCAGTAACTCCATTGGCAAGAAGTAAAGCAAAATGCCTCATCCTCTTAGAAAAAAAAATAATAATCATGACAGCTCAATGATTTAGGAATAGACAACCATTTAAGATCCCTTATCATCAGTTTAGAAATAAGAATCCAGTTCAGTGAGGTATGAAATATACGGGAATATGCTTTTGGTAACGAGAGGAAAGTCTCATGCTCATTATGAGCAAAAGGACATAATGAGACCATTATCTTGGAACCTTAAAGCCTGTAAGATATTTTTATGTTGAAGTCCCTTAAGAGGTGAGGTTGCTTGAGTCACTACTCCCAATTCTGTGTAAAATAAGACTAACATCTATATGTAAATAGACATTTTTTTGTTCTACCAGCCAACTGAAATGCCTAAAATGCTGTTAATTAATTAGGACCATTATACTTCAGACTTAGCACAGCTTTAGAACAAACTCCAATCTTTTACCTCCTTCAGAATATCACAGTCATCAAAGCATCCCCAAAGATACTCGTATTTCTTATAGCTGAAGAAAAATGCTGGAAATAAGGCACTGCATTCTCATCTGGTACGACAAGTTACAGCTATTAAAAATCAGTAGCTACCAGTAAACTGGATCTTCTACCATTTACACCGGCTAAAGATTTTGACTTTTAGTCCCTCAGTCAGCATCTGTTTTTTATATAGATATCTATCATTCTGTTCTAAGAAAGTTCCCAGAGGATTAGAAATAGCTGGCATCTATCCACAAAGTACACTAGAGGTCTGTGATAATTTCCAGAACACAGTGTCCCATTGCTAAAATTATTCACAGTAGTGAAGAAATGCATTATTGCCAATGTCGTTCCTCACCAACTCCTTTTCCACCAGTGGTTTGTGCTCTTGTAGCCTCATGCAGCTACTTCCAGCAATCTTTGGTGCAAGTAAAGCCAAGTATGTTATCATTGTATTTTAAAAATATGAATTCTACCAGGTTAGAAGGGTCATACCTGGAATCAAATTCGTTAACGGGTAGCTAAAATGAATGATTTTTTCCAAAACAAAATGCACAGCAGGAAATGAGTTATTACTTCAGAAATTAAAAATGTACACCAGTGCTTATGTCAGGCAGACCTTCGAAATGCTTGATGAGCATCCAGTACTCAAAACCAGCTTTCTAACTTAGTGTAACTTCAATTTTGCCATAAATAAAGCAGTGATCTAAAAGTGAAATACTAACACACCAATGCTTACCTCCTTGCTTTGCTGCCTGGCTCTTTACAAAAAGTGATGTGAAATTTCAGACTTTCAGTAACAATGCAAACTGTACTTGGATGCTATTAAAGCGACAAATTTATTTCATGCTCCCAGCACACCCACAAGATTTTTAGGTTGCACTTTTGAGCATGAATGGGTTGCCCTTCAGTTGCACTGAAGCTTCTGGATCAGCAGCATCATTCACTGCTTATATCGACCCTTCAGGGCAGCTGCTCAAACACCAGTTTGAGCAGGAGGGCTGAGTCACAATTTTAAGAGCTGCAGAATGAGATGCACATCTAAATGTCCCTGGAAGAACCACCGACACTGATGAACTGGAGGAACAAAAAAAGGAGCAACTTTCTGCCTCTGGTAATGAAGCATGCGTAAACTGATATATTAACTGCATGGTATCAAAATGGACAGCTGTCTTTCATAAAGCTCATTCTCAGCACATCAGTAATTGCACTCCTGTATGTTACAGACACTGGAAAAAAAAAAAAAAAAAAAAAAAAAAAAAAAAAAAAAGAAATAGAGAGCAACATATTTTCCTAGTGATAAGTTTGACAAGGAAAGATAATAACCACGTTATATGAAACAGATGGCTTACACTGCTATACTATAGATAAAGTTGTGTCAGCAATTCTGTAAAAGGCCTCCCTGTTTCCAGTGGTTTTCTAGCTGGCAGATGAAATTTCTACATTAACAAGCAAGATACAATCCCAGGAGTTACTTGGAAAAACTGGGGAAAAAGTCATTCTTGAGCTACTATTGGAAAAGAGAGACGGTAGTTTTGTGGGGGCAGACTGACAGAGGAAGCGGGGGGTTCTCAGCAGTTCTCCAACTTCTACCAGAAATGAGCTTAGCGAGCAAGGTGGGATCTCAGCCTGCTGCTCTTGGCGTTCCCGGCACCACTGCTGAACAATAATGCATATCGTATCTGTCACGTAGTGGCTGTATAGGTACAAATATGTGTGTGTGCAATATGCAGTTTTATGAGCAGTTGTAAACCAAAGGTAAGTGTGGTAACTGAAGATAACACAGATAAAACAGCTATTTGTGACAGATTTCATTGCTGCTGGAACTAAGCCCAGATTTACAAACAATGTTCAGATACATTTCAGAGAATCACAGAATAGTCTAGGTTGGAAGAGACCTACAAGATCGCCAAGTCCAACCTCTGACCTAACACTAACAAATCATCCCCTAAACCTTATCCCTAAGCTCCACATCTAAACGTCTTTTAAAGACCTCCAGGGATGGGGACTCAACCACTTCCCTGGGCAGCTATTCCAGTGCCTAACAACCCTTCCAGTAAAGTTCTTCCTAATATCCAACCTAAACCTCCCCTGGCGCAATTTTAGCCCATTCCCCCTCGTCCTGTCACCAGGCACGTGGGAGAACAGACCAACCCCACCTTGCTACAGCCTCCTTTCAGGTACCTGTAGAGTGCGATAAGGTCACCCCTGAGCCTCCTCTTCTCCAGGCTAAATAGTCCCAGCTCCCTCAGCCGCTCCTCGTAAGCCTTGTTCTCCAGAAGGAATTTCAGAGAATATTAGTTCAGCTTTGTCCTTCTCCAGAGCATTTAACCTGAATACTGTTCTAAATACAGAAGTTAGGGTCCATCATGTGCTCCCAGCTACATAAAGGGATTTGTGCAAAGAGACCCAGAGGCACAATTTTATCTAGAGCTGATGATTATCTAAGATAATTGAGTACATGTATGCTAAATGTATTTGTTGAAAATGAACTGATTTTTTAAGATCTATGTTAAAGGTAGAACTAACAAAGCTTCCATTTCCACTCAGTTCTGGATCCAATCCCATCATGGTTTGGGCCGCTCTAATTTAACAAACACAACTTTTCTTAATTTCAGTCAATGCGGATTGGGCTCTCCTGTGTACACGTACTCAATTTATTTGTACTGACTAGCTTTGTTCTTCTTGTGCTACAAACTTTGGGGTATTCCATTTTCCTCTAATGTTTAGGCCACAAATTCCTTATTGACAAGGAATTTGCTCACTGCTTGACAGTCTGGGAAATCCCCCAGAGAGGCAACTTTCAGAAACTTGAAGACTGTTGCTTTGTTTCTGAGTGACTGAGTAATCCAGGCTGAGCACTGAGCTGTGTGGCCTTTTGGCAGGGTTTAACCTCCGTGTAGTTCTGTTCAAGGATGGGTGACCACAAGAAACTGATACCAATTTGTGTTTACTTTGGGGCACAGGGTGGATCTTCCCTGGTGCTATATTGCAGGACAGAAGGCTGCTTCCATGATGAGAGGCACCCCACTGCACACTGCTGACAGAAACTGCCAGAGCACATTAAAACGCTCTGATCTGATTTTAATGCAATACCATCAATTTAGAAACCCATCAACTTGAAACTACTGCGGAGTATATTTTGTAGGCGATGGTTATGGATTGTTTTTTGTTATTTATTTGCTTCTACAAGGAAGCAGTATAGGAGGTGAAAATGAGCTTTTCTTCAACATCAGGAGTAAATCTGACTTAGTGCTCAAATGCATTATGCCAAAACACAAAGCGTGCCTTAGTCACATCAAAATACACTTTATTGCTATTATCTAGCCATATTTGTCAAACTGCGATTCAATAAATGTCTGGCAAGAAGGTTTGGGGATGCAAGATGTCCTTGCAGTGTTTTAGGAGATCAAAGTTTTTGCTTTTGTTTTTAAATAAAATTAATGGCATACATTTATGTCATTTCAGGTCATTCGCTGACCCACAGAGTACAGTTCTGCGTCTTTTGCTGCATCATTTCAATAAACAAAGTTAAAAATATGCTGTGTTCAGAAGTAAACCTCATCCTGAGGCATTTCTTGGATATGAATGCTTGAAGAACATAAGAGCCTTGTTGTTTCAGGGTCCACTGCACTTTTGATATTATGTCATTTACACTCGATACAGTCTGCAATTCAAAAATAACAACTTACAAAAGCACATAGCTCGGGCATTGCTCTCGGTTCAGCATCTTTCCAACAAAACAGAAAGGCAACTGCCGAGTGATACACAGCTATGGCATTTATAAGGGAATAATAATAAATAAAAGGACCATTTACTTCACCCTAGTAAGATCACAAAATGGAATTACAGAATACTGTCAATTCTAAAGCAATGATCTCTTGCAGCTGCTGAGCATCTGACCATTAGAACTAGTTTAAAATATTATTTAATTTAGAATTTAAAAAAAAAAAAAAACCTCACTAGCTATTATTTGTCAGTTGTAAACACAACAAACTCAATGTAAAAAATCTCACGCAGACCAATTTTTTTTTAATGCAAATAAATTTTAAAATAAATTAATCTACCATAATTCTTTGACATTGGCATTTACCAATTCTACCATGCAACCTGCCACATGGATTCAAAGCTTTGGTTTGGTGAATGTCTGCTGTGTCCACTGCTAGAAACATCAGTAGAAATCATGTTCTCCACAGTGACTATAGAGCATTTCGTAATTACATTTCAAAGCTTAATTCAAATAATATTTCAGTTAACGGCGGTAACCTAATTTTTTCTTAGTTATGATATTAGTGGATCTGCAATGCTCATTTTTGATGAAACAATATTAAATATGTAATTAAATCTAAGTTTATGAGTTAGATTGTCAAAATATTAAATTATTTGTCTCAAAAATAATTTAATCTTCTATACTTCCTTCATAGGTGATTTGCCTAATGAACTTCAGTGAATATCTTTGTGCATTGCCTCTACAATTTAATATAATTTACTTGAGACAATATTTGGAAAAGTAGAACAGATAGATATTACAAGATAGCGTGCACATCTGGAAATATTGCATCCCTTGTGCTAGTGACCCTCATGCTCGTGCCCTATCGTGCCACGTTAGCAGCAGCTCCACGACTCTCCCACAGGCAAAGAAAGCTCTGTACAACCTAGCTAACAAACTCTGGCTGTCGTTACAGATATAGTCCTTCTCCCAGGCCAGGCTAAATGTCCCTGAAGGCCATCCACTAAACCTCACCGACATCCTTTCCTGTAGAATCCTGCCATTGCAGCCTCTGAGCTGTAATGGCTTCAGCTCCGGATCCCTGAGCAACCTGGGAATAACCCAGCTGCCTTCAGAAACAAACACTAGGACAAGATTTCTAGCATGAATGAATACTGACATACCGTAACAGGTTACAAATTCCAAGTAACAGAAATCTTTGTTGTATTTTAATGCTTTTACTGAGGCATGAGAGAATAGAGATTGTGTCCTGGTAGTCAGCGAACCGTGAATAGAACAGGTGATGAATTCAAATTGTATATTTGCGTAAATACAGAGTGAATGCTGTGGTTTCCAAACTCCTAACACCATGGAAACGGACAGGGCATCAGACCCCGCTGACATTATCAAGAAGCACAGAGAGCCAAATGTCCACAAGAAACTCACCTGTGCCTCCCAGACTGTGCTTTCTAATTAGACAGATGAGGAACCACCAAAAAAAACGTGAAAGGTACCTTTGTAATTCTTGAAAATCAGAAGAAAGAGGTGTACTAAGGTTTTTAATAATGATGTAATCAAAAAAAATGGTTTTGTCAAGCAGAGATTTCTGGGCTCAGGGATGAAGAGCTGGCAAGGAATGAAGTGTGAGGTACAGAGGGCCAGAGAATGGAAGGTCTGCGAGTCCCTTTCACCTCCAAGAATCCAGCAAATCACCTTTCACAAACTGAATGCGCCCACCTTATAAGGCTCCTTTCAACACGTGGGAAGTTTCCAGTCTCCACAAAGTGGGGAATTATATTCATTCAGCACCAGAGACTGAGCCTCAGATAACAGAAGGACGCAAAGCTTCACGAAGTCACACCGCCTCTAAGCTTTGCAGTCCAGGTAAGGTCTGTGGGGCCCTGCAGGATGCTATCTAAAATGAAATAAAAGGCATTCGTGACACTACTATGCGTTTTCATAAGCTGTGATTTCTATCAATTTCGTAGCACAGGGGATGCTACAAGAAACCTAACCTGAAATGAATTCACCATGGATAGTGAAGCAGTCCTAAGTAACGACTCCACATCTCCTAATCAGTCAGTAGAGCAGCCGCAGAGTTCTTCTTTAAGGGCTGCAGAAGCAGCCCAGGCAGATGGAATTTCTCGATGGACATCTTCAAGCACGCCTTCACTACGCCAGCTATTTTCAAGAAAAGTGACATTTATTAGGCTATCAGTCACCTGCTTTTGTAGGCTATCTTCATCTCAGAAGAGTTTTTTAATGACACTGAAACACAGAAGTACAGAGGAATCTATTTCCAAAAAAAAAATCCCCACACCAAAACCTCGTCCCGTGGTTACGTCATTTCTCCTGAAACAGTCTCAAAGAGAACTGGCATGAGTGAGACACAGATAACTAATGACTTCTCCACTCCAAAACAAAGCCCCACGGACTGCCCTCCAAATTGCTCTGCAGTTCCCAGGCTGGAAAAGAACAACAACAAAACAAGCCCACATTTCCAAACCAAACCTAAGATCTGGTTTATTATTCTTCAATGACTGTTTCGTGCTGCATGAAAGCTTTAAAACCAAACCTGAATCCTCTAATAAAGTACTTCTGAGAAGGAGCTGAGCTTTGTTTGAAAGAGCCCAGTTGTGTTTGTTTCAGGTAAGATTAACTTGATTTACAGTACGATTAGACTTTTATTCAATTATTGCAGATGTATTTTTTGGCTCCCAAATCCCCACTGGTTCAAAAGCCACTGTCAAGCTATTGCTTTGTTTCTCCTTGGTGCCAAACCTCTGGTCGGTACCTCCAAAAAGCCTTTGCATGAATTCCCCTCCTCTCAGAGAACTTGCCAGTCTCTAGAGACAGACAAGCTTTTGTGCCACGTTTTGTATCTATTTTTACATCACAGGAGGTCATTTTGCTAGGATCTTCCTGCCACATCCACCCACTCACATTGTAGCTTCTCTTGGTGAACGCTTCAAAACGCCCCAGAGGAGGAATTATGGTTTAGCAAAGATCAAAGTGGGCTACCTATGAAAACCACTGATCTAAGTTTTGCAACACCAAGTTCTCCCACATGATCCCTTCTCTCTCTCTCTCTTTTTTTTTGTTTGTTTTGTTGTTTTTTACATCAGCTGTTCATACCAACAAATGGAAGGACACCTCCTCTGTGGACTGTTGCTGCTGCTTAGTCTTGCATTTTCTACATTCACTTTAGTTGCTAAAACTCATTCTGGAGCATAAGAAACCAAACAACTGTCTCTGTTTTTATTCCCCATTTTCCTTGCTCTGCCTAGGACTTCAGATAGCTTCAGTCACCTCCCTGCTAAGTGTAATAAATACACCTACCAAAACTCTTCCCAGTCGCCAGAAATTCCAGAGTCAAGTTTAAGACGTCGACTACACCAAGTGGCACTTGGTGTACCAAGTAACCCACGCCATAGGGTCAGGAAGGAATTAGCATCCATCAGCTTTTCTGTACTGCAAACAAGTGATCAGTGCTTAAACCTTACGTGCTTTCCTCGGATTTCCCCTGAGTACGGCACACGATGTTTTTAAACGGTATATTTCAATTCATTTGCAATTTTTTACATCTGTTGGAGAGCATAATGAATACATGCTGAGACAGCTAACAACAACCAACCACACCATCACTTGCCAGAACAACCTCAAAACTCCTAGATGCATAGCAAAACGCCAAGCAATTCTTCAGGCATTTATCTTGCAGCCTCCTCCCCTCACGGCTCACTACCCAGAAGTAGAAAGAGAAGCTAGAAATCGGCCCTGCTGCCGTCTGGTAGCCCCTGGCACTGGCTGCTGGACGCCGTCATTTCACCCCTAGGGCTCAGGTCAGCCCCCAGGGGACGGTGGCCGTTCTGCTCCAGGGAACTGGGGACTCGACCCTCTGGCACTCTGTTCCCCTGCTGCCTGGCTTTGGAACCCATAGCAGCTGGGGGAGACATGCACTTGCACCTCATCCTGCTGAGGATCATCACTGCAAATGCATTGTTCAATATATATATATATATATATATATATTTCCCTCAACTGCTTTTAAAAAGTCATTTTAGTATGAGACATCTATCTTTAATGGCCAGTAGCATAAACACGGGCTTTCTTTTTCTCTTCCCACTTTAAGCTAACCTGAGCATCGCCGCACAGTTGCACGGAAAATTCTGAAAAGATGGATCTGAGCCCAAAACGGAATTTTTGAGGATCCTGAAATGACACCTTCTGTCAATACAAACATTGATAAATTAAATTCCTGACATAGCACATGATTTACCTGTTTACCAAAGGATATAAACACAGGCAGGGTTTTGGAAGCCGCCCTTGGTGTAGCCCCTTACCCCGTTACAATATCCGTAACTGCGCCAACCTTCCTCCCACGAGGATGCCATCTCTCTGCATATTTACACATCGGTGACTGCAAGGGGTGGGAGCCACAGCCTGAAATTCTACTTTCCCTTTCTCTTTCCATTAAATCTAATGCTCCGTGGAATTTTGGTTTCTGACTTCAATAAATAAATAACTGGAAAACAGACACTGTTTCATCCACTCTGAATTTTCAGTAGATTTACATGCACAGAACGGATTTTTGTCTTTCGAACAGTTCCGTCTGGAAATGTTCCAGGTTCAACATACTGTATCTAGCAGACACTTCGTGCATGTTCTCAGCAGTTAATAAAACAGCTGGACACTGGAACAAAAGAGCAGGCCAGTATCAGCTTGGTTTGCATTAAAAAATAAATAAAAATTAAAAAATCAAATTCATTCCAGAGCTTGCAGAGTGCTTGGGTTAGGAATAGACAATGTTGTTGTTCATCAGCCTTCTGTCCTATCTATTTTTGAGTGATTTATCAAAGTGTAGCAAGACAAAGAGGCATTAAGGACAGAAGTAATTAATTTAGCTGCGTGAAACCAGCTGTTTGCATGTCGTAAGGACAAAGCCTAGCTGAGGCTGCTGTCTGGGGGAAAACTGGGAGGCAAATTACGAGCAGCGACCGCGTGGTGGACTGGAAGCTTCCCTCCACCAATTCAAAAAGGAAGCAGCTTGGGGGGGATTCTTGGAAAAGAGTTTTTTTGTGCTGCGTTTGGATGGTGTTACTGTCATGGCCACCTATTTGTGGCAAGACTCAAACACGTTTCTTAATTTAATCATGTAAATCCCCTTCCAATCCACTTTGCGTTGTAATCTTCACAATGATTCTAGATGTCTGCACCAGGCTTGAATTCGCCAAATCACCTGTACTGCTCTGCAATCTCTAGGCAAACAAATACATTCTATATAAATCACAGCCCATATTAAATATATACAATAAATTTAACATACACTAATATATTTTAAAACCAATTATTTACATCATTTCCCTAAATAGATCTCTGGATAGATCCCATGTAATCAGTATCAAAGCTCAGAGTAAAGAACACAGAAATAATGTGTGGCTGCTCTTGGTGGTATTATTGAAGCACACAGAAATCACAGAGTATTTCCACATGAGTGGTAATATTAAATATTATCTTAAGAAAATAACCATTTCTACTGTGCCTCAGTATCTATCTTCTCAGCCAGGTGACTTCAGCTTATAAGAATGAGATGTGTTTTGAAACCATTACCTTTGTGTCAGGAGGTGCACATCCAGATATCTGAAACACAGGCAAATACTTGGCTCTGCTTTCACATCCCTCATTTTCCTTAAGCATGGAAGAAAAATATACATTTCATGTGTCGTTATAATCGATGGCATCCCACCTTCACACTAAAGAACAGGGCACATTTTTTTCCAGTATTTTAATACATATGGGAAACTGAGACGTAGCCAGAAAGGCTATTTCATACGGAATTGGCTTTTCTTCCAGAGTTCGGGAAACTATTCCATTTCTTTATAAATATCTCCTAATCCCAAGGCAAATTGAATTCAAAGAATGTGGAATAAAAATCAGTCTGAAGGCCCAGGCTAGCACAAAGCCTGATGTGATTTGTTTTCAATCCTTGGCCAGCACTTATTTTCCTTGCTATTTACACTCAACAAATCATTGCCTCTGCATTTTCTTTCTATTTCAAGTTGTTGCTGTCTGACATACTCAAAATAAAGAAAACCTCCCGATCTAGGCTATGGCACCTAATACAGAACCTGCATCACAAGGGGAAAAGATCATCCAGCAGAGACACGTTATTCAGTTTCAGCCGCTTGTTTGGCACTGCTCGTTTGAAATCTCAGAGCAGACTTTATGGGGACTAATAACTCTGGTTAAACTCTAGCTTGACATTAGCAAGCACCACCAAACAGGTAGGGAGTGGGAAATGTTGTCATTGACATCTGGGGCATGAGCTGGCAGCCTAAATGTGCATCCCAGGAGAATGGCACGGTGATGCCACATGTAGGAACCCGTGCTGGGTTCAGCTGGCCCTGCAGGAAGAGCTCCCGAGAGCCTTTAATCAAATCCACTGCGGTGTTTCCTAAACGCGGCGTCTGGACGCTCACCACACGGTGCATTTGGAAGATGAAAAGCAGCACAACGTGGAACATTTTCTTTTCAGTGAAACAAGCCCCCAGCTTGTAGCTGTTCAGTTTCAGGTGCTGTGAAGACATTAGCGAGCCGGAGCAGTGTCCAAGATCCTCACCTCTGCCAGCCACCACGAGCTGAAAGCTTCTAATCCCACTGGGGCAAGTCCAGATTAATCCCCATGCACACGTGGCGTTAGTTCATCTATAAGGAAGGTATATTTTGGAAAACAGGATCAAAAATTCCAATGCTTTCTGTTCTACCCCCTCTCATACGCGTCGGTTTAAGCTAGGAGGAAAGGTTCTCTCCCATTCTTCATCTCTGCACACTCCAGCAGCCCTCCAAGCCCTGCTGGCAGCTTTCAGCAATCCCTGCGTTACCAAAAAGGAAAAGGCAGCCAAATCGCTTTGGTTAATGGGGTCTGGGCACATAAACAAAACAGCTTGTAGGAACAGGTCTTTTACTTGACCTCTGAGAACAGCAGACAAGCTCAAGTCTTAAACAGAAGGCACAGATTGGAGAAGAGTTACCCAGAACTTACTTAGACAGATAGCCATTACACCATCTCTCCACTTTTCATTTAAAAGGGAAAAAAAAAGGTAGTACAGTACCAAATACCTTTCCTCCAAGTTCTATTTAGTTTTAGTCTGGTTGGACCTTTCCAGTAATATGAAATGCATGAGTTATAAATTCTAAATTGTTCCTGTTGTAAGTATGTATCCTAATTTGAATTATGTATCCATAATTCAACATAACAAATAAAGTGTATAAAACAAACAAACAAATAAAAGGCAAAAGTTTTAAATGTTTCACTTAAAATTAAAGTTTAACTTACAGAGAGCTAATAGATACACACAGTCAGGTCTAACATTTCTGCCTTTCACCACGACTCAGGAACTCATCCATTTCTCCCACTATTCATGAACAGAACTTATTTATCGTAACTATAATAATAAAATTACTTCCGAGGAACGTTAAACAGAATTATTATACATTATTACATCAAATATTAATGTGAGGTATAGTACGTCCTCTTTCTACCTTACCTATACTCGGAACAAAACCCCATCTTTCCGTAGTAAGGAGCAACGAACGGGGGATGCGTTACCCTATCTGTTTAGAAACCCCATGTTTCTATGCTAAGTCTGAAGATAGATGGTATTTTTCTTAAGACTATAGATTCTGGATTATTTGTGAGGATTTAGGAGGTCTCGGAAAAAATGACAAATCTATCCCACAAGCTTGCTCATGGAAAGAGTAAAGCTGTAAAATGTAAACTCCAAGTGGTTTTTTGTGGTTTTGTTTGTTAAAGGGGGCTACAAACCCAAACAAACCCAGAAGACACCCCAAAAAAACTAAGCTTACAATTATTTTAGCGTGACTCATGATTCTGGAAGATTTTGGATTGGCAATACTGATGTACTTTTGTTCCAGCAATTCCTTTAGAAGCACGTGTTCGGGGTGGTATCGCCTTTCTTACTTAACACAACTATGCAGTTTCTACTGTCTCTGGAACTTTAGTCCCATTCATCCCATAAAACAGTCCTTCAGCATCCCCTAAAAGTCTCTCTTGTCCTTTCAGAAATAAAATCATCACCCTAAGCCCTACCACTTTCTTCTTCTCCAATTACACTCCCAAGTTTCAAGCTACTCCTACTCTGGTCATGTTCCTTAACTGACAGAGCTGTGATGCAGTGGGAAATGACCAAGTACAGATGAAGACATCATTCATCCTGGAGAAATACACGTTGGGTTTCTTTGACTGTGAGCAGGACAAGCTTTGGGTTTTGTTGCTTTTCTATTTTTTTCATTATTCTTGTAGATTTTTAAACATTGGAAAAACCAGTATTAGAAAATGCAATGCAAAGTCCCACTGGAGATAAGATCAACCATCCCTGCAGTAACGCTAATGATCTCAGACAGTTACCTTACAGCAAAATCCAGGCTGTATTTCTCCACTAGCAAGACTACATACATATTCATTATGTCGTGATGAAAACACATCTTCCTGGCACTCAGGACAAAGCTACCATTTTGTTCACTTAGGCACAAAAAGAAAACCAGTTCCCAAACTGATCCCATCATACGTTATTGAACCATTTGATAGATTCGTTCAGAATATGCAAGCTTTCATTTTGGGAGCCGATAACCCAAAGGCACCTTTGGTGTTTCGTTAGTGAAGCACTGTATAAAATTCCTGATATCAATACACCTGTCAACCATTCAGGCATGCAGATTTAAGCAGATGAAGCTACATAGACAAAAGGCATTATAAAAATAGCCTGTCTGCTATAATACAAGGGTTTATTCAAGAATTTGCCATTGGGGAACTTCATTTTATGCCAAAGACCGAATCAGAGAATCAATGTAAAAGTCTAGAAATTAAGATAAAAGTGCAGAAGTTCATAGACAAGCATACATTTGTCTGTCACCATAAATCCAATGGGGTTCCACCCAAATCTGAAGCCTGGAAAGAGGTCATCTCCATCTGAAAACTTGCAGGCTACTTTCTACACTCCGCAAGAGCTGACATAATCTGGCATTGTGTTCCTAAACTGCATGGTGTCTTGCAAGAAACGCATCCTCAGCTGTGCATTTCTAAGGTTTCTAGCATTCAGGAAGACTCCCCTTTGGTTTATTTTCTAGAATTTCCAAAAAATAGACGGTTCTCACATTCCCCGCAGCCCAACTACTTGGCACTCCTCATGCAAGAAAAAAAAAAAAGAGCATGAGACAAATTGTAACTAATATATTCCAACAGCCAGCCACATTCCTTACTACTGCGTTAAAAGGACAAGCAGCAGCCAGAACTTGCTCATTAACCCTGCAGTTAGACAGCTGATTGTGTGTGCTAATAAGCCATAAGGAAGACCAAACACGCTGGCCTGCTGCCCTAACGCTGATGGCTGTGAAGGAAAGAATAAAGCACAAAGTTAAAGTTTGAAAACTCTGAGTTCCTCCTCCTATTTACCTTCACTTGGGCCTGCCCTTCATGAGATGATTGTTTTAATTCATTTATTATTATCGTGTACTACGCCTACCTTTAATTTTCCTCGCTTCCTTCAACGTCACACCTCGCCGCGAGGTCTGAGCCACACCAAGAGCAGGAGGCACCCAAGGAAGGTGTGATGTGGACCCCCCGGCTCAGACAAAGCCGTCCCCTCCATGGCTGCAGGGAGGAGAAGGCCGATGAGCAGGATGCCGGCGAGTCTCACCCACGGAGAGGCATGCTGCAATTGCTGCAAAGGCCCTTCGGGCAGGGCTGAGCACGGCTAACTCGGGGGGAAGGTCTGGGCTGTGCTCCGCTGTGTTTCATACGCTGAGGGGAGCGGTCCGTGCGGTAACCGCACGTGCACGTCTTGCTTACCTTCCCTGGAGGTTAAAGCAAGTAACCAGAAAACTTCCTCCCCCATTTTGGCTGGATTTAGTCCGTTGTTTCCAAGAGGTTATGGTCTGCTACATATAAAACATGGGCTTAATAGCAGTCATGTTTGGCCAGAGATGTCCAATCCAGTTGTGTTTTAGATGTGTAACAGCTAACTTTTATGAAAAGCAAAGGAGATCTTCATCAGCACGGCATTAACTGTATTTCAGCTGCATGACATTAGCCACGTCTTCTGTTACTAGCATCAAATTGTTCCTTCTTTGTGTTTAGTTCTGGTTTTCCATTTCAGATTGTGTTATTGCTAACCAAGCCTTAATTAATTGCACATGTGTTTCCACAGTTACCAAGAAAGGCTAACATCAGCATTATATGTATCAGCACCACGTAAACATCTTCCAAATCCTATCTTTGCTCTGACATCCTCCTCCCACAAAACATCTTTGTACTCACACAAAACAACACACACACAAAAAAAACTAATAAATTCATGTTCACTCAACTTCAAGAGTACTAAGTATCACCACAGTCACTGATGCAAAAACATCAAAGGGGATGCTCCTTTTTAGCATTATCAAGCAGCCCAAGCTTCGTTTATTGTCCCAGACTGTAGAAAACAACTCAATTATAAATGAAAGGCAGCTCGGGGAGTTTGTTGTAAAACGCATTCGAGGTGCCGAGAACAGAAAAAGCTCAGCGATGAGTCCTGACGTGCAACCGGCCGTGTTTACCGTCAGGTTCTGGCAGGTCCAGCTACTCACAGTCAATTTTCCTCAAACGGAAAGCCTGACATTTCAGACGCACTATTTATGTAAGGGAAATCTAGTGGTTTTACTTTCTGCTTGATGTTCCTCCTGGCACAGCTGAGCCTGGGATTCCCGAGTCCCCGTGCCTGCTCCTGCTTTGCGCTCTCCTGCTCCAGATGTCCACCTGGTGGCCTGGGCTCCTCTGGGTCCTGACCTTGTGTGCCCATGACTACGTTCTCACTGGGTCGCCTGGACCGATGCATCCCTGGCTGCCTTCTCCGAAACCATAGTGCCCTCCTCTGGGCCACCCTTCTCATTTCTCTAGGGCTTGTACAGCCCGCTACAGGTTCACCGTTTCGCCTCTGAATGCTGATTTCACATGTGCAAATCTGAGTGGGCTTACTGCTCCTCTTCTTTAGCTGCACCATTATTAATAGTTGTTAAGTTCTCTAACTCTTTGTTCAACTAAAATTAAAATTTTGGGTGAAATACAAGGAACTTTGGGGCATTTATACAGTTTAAAAGATTACACTAAATTCATTACTAACTTAAATCGGTCTGTAAATTACCCTTCAAAAACCAAAAGGCAGGGTTGCAAGAGCCAGTAATAAAGTCTGAATATTACTTCGAGTGCAAGAGAGCCACAAAACCCCCCACATAAACACTGAAGAGAAACCTAGCGTGAATACACATTCCTTAATAAATCAGGCTTGATTTATTAAATGTAGGTCCCATAGTGATGTTTTAGACATGACACTAGCCAAGACCTCTAAGCGAGTCTAGCAGGTCCAACACAGGACACACAGGAGACCCACACTCTTCTGGACAAGCAGCTGAAGGCTGGGCAAGATGCATCACAGCTCCTCTAACAGCACCAGATGCTTACACAATACTTTCCTTCCCCTACAGTGCTCCTGTGAGTGAGACAGCTGGAGATATTTTTCCCTATAGTACTTTATCTCAGTGTCCATAGTCCTAGTGTACCTGAAGTGGGTAAAGGCCGCACATAAATTTACATATTCATGCTATTAAATTGCCCAGGAAGCCAGCTGATATTTTCTTTCTGCATCCCCCAAATATGTTTTTTCCAAGGAGGGCAGATGCATGGCTGCACACCGGCTGCCACGTGGTTCCACGGGCAGGTTTGGTCCTGCTGGTGCAATCAGGAACTGCTGGCACTAGCATGCAAGCTTCATGCTACTTTTCAATAACCTGTGCACAGGGCTGGACGGTTTTGCATGCTCATAGAACAGCTCGTGGTTTGGTTTGACTCTGCTCCAGTTTCAGCCTGCACATGTCTGGCTTTGCAAAGCCCTGATGGCTGAATTCAGATAGAACTATTAGGTAATCCTCTAGCGTTAAAATTACCTAGAGCCTTGGTTTACCCTTTGTATTTTGCTATATTAGGAACATGAAAATAATTTACCAGCCATGTAGCTTGCAAAATTAACATAAACCTTTTGCAAACTTTCATGAAGTTGGAAATATTTTGCTGATGTGGAAGGGGAAGGGCTGAAGTTGTTAGCTAACTCTAAAGAACTTAAAACCTCTGATGTAGCATCGCACGTGATGGAATCAGACAGAATTAGCAGATACAGTGCCTGGAAAAAAATAAAAATACTAACACTCAAAAGTCCCTTTTAAAATATATTTTTCCTACTGATTTATTTTTCTGTTCATTGAATGTATTCAGATAAGACAGACTGTGTGCTAAGTTTACTATACAATCTCTTCCTCAGGGGATTAGGATGCTTACCTTCACATTACATAAATTAGATACTATACGTACATTTTGTATACACTCCGAAGCATTTCAAATGTGTAAATATAGTTTGAGCATGCTATAATTTAGTTATGATTAATATTCTGCAAGTGTTATTTGTGAAATTCATCATTTAAGATCTTTTCCCACTGTATTGTAAAACAGTAATATTTTAAGACAGCATAAAGCTTATATAAAATATTTTAAAAACAATTAATTCCATTATTAAGTGGAATTTAGTTATTAAATGCCTTGAAGTTTCAAAAAACCCTAGGTTATATAACATTACTTTGGTCCTATTTTACAGTGGGGGAATGTGGAATATTTGAAAGTTGCCCCTTGTTTCTGGTTGTTCGGCTGGAAAGATTTCCTTTATTGTTGTTTTCTAATGAAAGGATGTACAACTACCACTCAACCTGAAGTAAAAAGGGCAAATAAATTGCTCCTTTCAAATTCAGGCCTAAAAATCTCCCAATTTAGAACGCTGAAATCTTTACCTCTTTGAAATAGTGGGCCTATTCAGCTCGAGACCCTCTGAGGACAGCTACTCATCAAGTACATTCCTCCTTTTCTTTCTTTCAGCCGGCCAATGAAACATCCAACCAGGGGTCACTTCTCAGAAATTTGACCTCAGCCTGCACTTAGCTGGAAGATGACCTGCGCTTTTTTTGGTGCTTTGGTTTTGTTTGTTGTGTTTATTTTTAGTTTTGGGGGGTTTTCTCCTTTTTTTTTTTTTTTTTTTTGTTAGATTGTTGTTTTTTTGTTTTGTTTTGGTTTTTTTAAGTTACGTTTTGTTTAACACCTAGGTTGCGTAAATGAATACTTTTGTAAAACCAAAAAGCAAGGGGGAAGCAAAGCAAGGGCACTGCAAATAATACGACCAGAAGGCCAACTCCATTTTCATGTTTTGTACAATTTGCAACTACAGCATCTGGCCATTTTATAATCTCCCCTTTTTCATTCTAGCTTTTATCTCACAAACTTTGCTTCATGACACTTTCACTACAAAGTAATTTATAAAGCAGATGAAT
The DNA here is from genome assembly GCA_011076525.1 of Nettapus auritus. Taxonomy (NCBI): domain Eukaryota; kingdom Metazoa; phylum Chordata; class Aves; order Anseriformes; family Anatidae; genus Nettapus; species Nettapus auritus. Next base: position 4,270,602 of record CM021771.1, on the reverse strand, counting down.
GATCTATAAAAAGAGTAACTGCACCGCAGGAATGAATAACAGCAAATTTAATTTGCTGGGTACATTTTGCTACACGCATTTTGAAATGTTTTAGAGATTTAAGTACTACATCTATTACAAATACAAGAACTCAACCTAGCAGCTGCCTTTTCATCCACTGGAACAAAATCCATCAGCTCTGTTCTACAACCCTCCACAAGTAACTGCTTTTGTTCCCCACCTTTACTAGGAATTAACCAACCCACGCTCTCCGCAACCAGAAGTGGCTGTAACACACCACGCCACGCTTCATCGCACGTGTTGGTGGAAAGCACTGTTTCCATCCACATACTCAGCAGCTGGTTTGTATACTCACTGTCCATCTGTTTTTCACAGACCTTACTCTTAAACAATGCATCCTGAGTTTTGCTTATTTGTTCTACTCTAGAAACTTTTGTCTGATTATCACTACTTCCCTCCATATCCGTAAGAGAAATGGGAATTCCACGGTCAAGCTTGGTCAGCGTAGTCATGAAAAGGGAAATCGACTCCTACTTGCTTGCACTGCCTTGATCCTAACCAAAGACCACTTACAATGGGGAAAGCACGTTTTTTAAAAAAATAAAGCATTTACTTTGAGTCTCCAGCAACACAATCCAGAACCTGCTGTCTTTTTACTTATCCCATGGTGACAAACACCCCTAAACATAGAAATGTTTGTAAGAGCCGCTCTGTATATTCAGTCAGAAGTCTGTTCTACGTTCTCACGCTTCTAGCATTTGAATCATCTCACGTCTTAATTAGCAATAACAACAAATAAGCAAATAAGGGCAAGCAACTGCCCTCTTTCTCAACTTCAAATTCATTTTTAAAGTACACAGGAAGTGAAAGTCAGCTTTTCATTTTTCCTTTTAATTCTCGAAGTTATTCACTTAACTACTTCATCATCTGCATTGCTTCAAATGAGCGTTACACTTTCTACCTCACGTGATTTAAAGGGAATTACAAGTCACTTTTCACCTCGGAGATGAGGCATGCTGAAAAATAAGCCTTAATTACAAGTAAGAAACAAACACTGCCAATATTGGCGTTACTGAAACTGATGAGATGCCAAGATATCAAGTATTATCAAATAGATATCCTCTCAGCTTCAATGTACCAACTATAGGAGACCGTGCTCTAACCCACAGCTATCTAAATAAACATCACAGACCACAAAGATTAACGCTGTTTCCTGCCACTCCATGCTGGCTACGACGTATTTTAATTTCACTTATTTCCAGTTGCAACTCTAGATTTCTAACGCAGCTGAAGAAAATGCTCCTCAGGATGGAATTTTGGAAGGCTTTTGTCAGTGCTTTCATTTATGGCTTCATCTTTCTATTTTCCCAAACTACTCCAGCCTTTTCCGGTTATGTTTATCAACCGGAGAAAAACTGTAGAGTCATTTGGAGAGAGAAAAATCCCATCTCGTCTCATTACGGTAATCCATTAACTGCAGAAGTAGGGCACGTCGTTAACTTTGTTTATGTACGTTTGCTTGGATATTTTTCTGTGTGATACAAGGTGTATGATTAACTAAAACAAATTGCATTCAACCACATTACTTAGCTTTGCGTTACAGATAACATTAAATAGCACAAATTGAAAATCTTAAGAATAAACAAGAAAAAATAATCTAAGCTCTAATGGAAGTATGTACCGATTTAGAACAAGGCTGAAAGAAAAGCAGACTTCTGGTGGGTTTGTTGGTTTTTGTTCATTTCAGCACCCAGCCTGGGGTCCTGCTATGTGAGGGGCCAGCAGAACAACAAATATCTCCTTCCAACACGGGACTTGACTCTTCCTCTGCTCCAGTTTCATGACTTAAGAATTCACTGGCCCTGGATCCTTTTTCTCCCCACCTACATAAATGCCAGCTCAAGTCAACAACACTGGAAACATCCACGATAGTGCTCCAGTAAGGACACTCGTCTTCATGGCTTTAGGGGACAGACAGTATAGAGTTTATGGCAGGGCTGGGGCTTATTACATTGCTTGGAGGAATACTTGGACATAGAAACCAGTTGGAATTTTCCCTTTTTTTTTAAAAAAAAAAAAAAAAGTCCACTGAAGTTAAATTCCTTATTTTTTCAAAACAAGTGAAATTCTTTTTATGCTATCTTCTGCCTCTTGTTTAGAGACACAGTAACTTGACCACAAGAGAAAGAACTTTTTAGGCATAAATTATTCCTAAATGTTCCCACAAAAGTTGGGAAAAGAAAGAAATACCAACATCACCCTATGCCAACATTCACAAATGCCTTCTGCTTATTTTTAAATGATACTCCCCAATATTCATTCATCAACATAATGTGCTTTTTTTCCTTTTACTCTTGTTCCACATATGCATACAAAAATTCCTTCCTACGTTCTTCACAGCTTCAGTACTTCCCCCACCCTCCTCTATTAAGAAGTGCCACACAGCAATCAAATCACCTTTCAGTCAGGAAGAGACAAACCAGCTCCTGTAGCTATTTTTAGGCAGTAGTATTATTACTTTCACTAGTGGCATCAGAATCTGTTTTATGGCAACACCTGGAGCCTCAGAATCAGGCAAAAAGACGTGGTCCTTTCTCCAAAAGTTTACTGTGGCACCAGTGGAAATATTGGGTAATGTGCTGCAGATTGGGAATTCATACACCGCGACCCACCTGGTTCACTGCCCGTAGTCTTCAGCACTGACACAAACATCACAGGGCTCCAAGCCCCCCTGTTTCTGTACACAAGGTTAAACAATGTCTGAGGAGCATCATCTGAACTAATGAAGTCCATACTGGGCCTAGCTTCTCACCTGAGCAGAAAGAAAAGGTCCCCAGCCATTTCTGCACCTAGGACGTGAAGAAGTGTGAAACGTGGCAACAACATCCCAGTAACCGAGTGAAGAGGCACTGCTCCCAGGCTTTGCTCACATATTTCAGGGCCATGCCGGCTCAGGGCCAAGCGAGGAGCAAACAATGAATCGTGACATTTTGACTTGTTGTTTTTCCTGTGTGAAAATTCATGCACTATAGGAGTTCCCTGTATCACCAAACTACAGCCTGAAGGTTAGGGAATAGTTCCAAATTTACTGACGTACTCTATATGCAAAAGGTAAGCATTAGTAAGGATCACATGTTCACTGCACGATTGCTTAACCTGGTGAGCAGCAGCTACACGTACCTCCACAAACAGAGCAGCACCACACCAGAAACCCTCCAGATTGTTAACGTATACGGCGTGATTTTACAGACAATAGAGGGGAAAAAAGCACAAAACCAAACACCCAGTCACCGGATCTCTGGATAACACTGCAGATCTTTGGCTTGTGTAAGTTATTCCACTGAAGTAATGTCACCCCTGTGATTTACACGAGCCTTCTTGCCCCTCAAGGCAATAAGGTCAGGAGACAACTCCTCTCCATCTTGTTCCAGTCTCCCTGATTAATGTGTTCTGAGAGTCCCAGTTTTGTATCTCCACCAACCCTAGCATGCCAGTAGCCAACAATCCCTGGGTTAATCCAGTGCCAAGAACAACGTTACTGTATTTTCTCTCAGAAAATAAAACAGAGAAAAGAGTAGTCTAGAAAGAGCTAGGGAGATGAAACCAGGACTGGATTTAGATACCATACCGCTCTGTTCCCAACACTAATAATCTATCCTTCTTCCCAAATGTATTAAAACTGTATTGACAGATTTCAATATGCTCTTTGACAAAAATTTCATTACTATTCAATTTCTACCAAGAGACACTGGCAGAGAATGGAAGTTTAAAACAAATTTTCATAAAATCCTAAATTTCCAATTCAATTCTGATCTTAAAAAGTTAAAGGTAGCCTCTCCCCTTGTACTTTGCATAGGTGGACGAAAGCAGACCCTGCACTTTCTAGGTTCCTAACGCTAGCAATGCTGGGAGAAGGTTTTGTGCTCACGCCCTGTCTCTCGGAGGGCGCAGAGCCATGCCTGCGGCGTGCACAGATGACCCCTCGCAAGCCAGTTCTGGGTGAGGAACAGAACTTTCTGACCGTCTCAGTGTGCTCGGTCCGGGGGTTTGGTTCCAATCCTGAACGTGGGGCTCAAAGGCGGTGACTGCAGGCAGCCCGCAGCTGAGCAGCGCCGGCGTGCTGACGTGGAGGAGGCACTCTGCGCCAGGACTGAGTGGGTCCAGATGCTTCTTCTCTCTTTAGAAAGGAAATTATAGTCTGCACAAGAGGAGCTTGGCACGGCCAGCCTTCTAAGCTAGGAAATTTCATGATCTGTTGGAATATATTAACATGTACATTATCAACTCCAACAGAGACGGAGCTTGTTTCTGGAACAAACGTTTGATAGGGGCTGAGTTGCAGGGCCTAAGGGAACACGAGGGGCTGGATGATTTCATTTCCCCTAAGCTAAGGCAGTTGGCAAATGCGGTTTGCTGCTTTTTGCTTTTATTGTTATGAATTGTGTGGATAATTGATGGCAGGTTGCCTAGAGCCTAGGATAGGCCCCCTTCATGGAAGCTGACATAAATAAACGGCGGCTCGCCTTTATTTCAGTCGTTCTGTGCAGATTTCAGAAACAGCAATGACCCACGGAACATGGAGAAATACCAGCCCAGAAGACTGGAGCAGGCTCACGGAGGTCACCCTCCAGTCAGGTCCTGCTCCAGGCACAACCCCTTCAGGGGAAAGGGACTTCAGCTTCCAAGCAACTGGCCTAAGACCATTGCCAAGCCCTGAACTTACAGCACATACTGCAGACCAGAGGTAAAACAAATAAAAAGCCAACCTCCCGAGAGCTGCATTAAAAATAATAATAATAATAATAAAATCAAACCTCATTTTCTAAGCCAAAATTCTCCACGCTCAAATAAACCCATTAATATTGCATTCAGATAAAGCATTCGCCCTCCCAGTTATACGCCAGATCTGCACAGGTGTGTGTCTCACAAGCTATTCGAATTCCTACAGCACAAAAAGTGTTTCTGCTGTAGGCAAAATACGTAAGGTAGGGTTGGTAGCGAGGTGCCAATTTGTACAAGGATCAAGCACAGTTAAGTTTCCTCTTCATAATCAGTTTAGTTTAGCTATGTAAATAAAAACCAACTGTTTGAAACATTCATTTGAAAATTATCATGTTAACCTAGCAAGGGTAATAAGAAAAAAGCCAGTTTTAAACTTTTCCAGTGCCGAAATCAAATGAGAACCACCACTGGGACAGGCGGCTGACGCTCAGTTTTCTAATTGTGTTTCACAAATGGGAACTGGTACGTATTCAAAAAAAGCAGTTCTCCTCTTTCCTGCTCAAAGTAACAGGAATACCTAAAATGAAAATCGTTTTGGAGCGAATTGGAAATCAAGCACTGGGTTTTGCCAGCCTGAAGCAGGGCGTGAGGAAGGAGCAAAGGAGCCGGAGCACTGTGCTCACTGCTCATAGGGCTGGGAGCAAGGAGTGGCATATAAGAAGGGGGAAAGTGAACATCTTGGTCAAATAAAAGTGAATTCCCTGCCCAAAATGTGTTTCCCACCCTAAGGAGGAGGCAGATCCGCAGTGAGTCTAACCAGCCAACCCCGAGTCCAAATCCTGCTCAGCTGCCCTAAGTTAATGTCAGGCTGCCAGAGTGAAATTCCCTCCACCACCCCTCACTCAGTCCTGCAAAAAGGCAGCCTCCCAGCGGCGCTGATACCGATGTTGCATTTCTTTTCTGGTATAGCACCGGGGAAGGCACAGCAGAGGACATGACCATACATTTCCCATAAAAGGCTATGTAATTTCAACTTAACAGCGCTGCAAGCTCTATAAAATCCCTCTGTGAAGTACGTTCTCTGTGTGCACCTCGTCATTATGGTTGGCTGCATTTATGTAATTAGGTACAGTTTGAGGTCAGTATGGAAAACAGGACTCATCCTTTACTCCCTCCAAAAAGAACATACCCTGAGGAGCCCAGGGATCAGGCACCGCAGCAGAAGAGCCAGCTGGTAAGGTACAAAGGCTGCGATTGCTTCATTCAGAACACAGTTCCTCTTCAGAATATCTTAAGGGCAATAAATTAAATCCCAGATGCACATCTGGTAATAAACAATGAAAGAACAGAATAGCATCCATATAAATCATCTCTGATAACATAAGCATCTTCTTCCAGATAGGACAGTACACCGGCCGGCGCGACAGTCTTTTGCACAACATCCTCGTGCAACTGAGCTAAACAATTAAATATGAAGCAGGTGTCTAGAGCTCCCTGCGAAACACGCTCACACAGAAGGTGGACATTACGTGAAGAAATCTTCGGAAGCAATGCCTGGGTATCCAAGTATCAGGAGAGAATACCCCGGAGCAGCATACAGTTGGAAACAGAGGCCTAACCCCTCTGTGCTGCCATTTCCCCACCTATTAGCAGATGAGGAGAGAAGGAAAGGAGGGGAAAAAATAAAATAAACAAGAAAAATAGTGTAACAGAGGAAGGAAGGAAGCATTCTGAGTCACTTTGTGTTTCTTGGTGTGTAGTATGTCTATGTGCATGGGTAATGGCTAAATCTGCAAGTTCTCCCAGCCCCAAATCCATTTCTGGGGTACCAAAATATGTAGCAGAGCTATATGTCAAGAATGACACGTGCCTACATCACCCTTAGGAACAGGGGATATGTTTAGTCCAGTAAGACTTGAAAGAAACATTTCAGATGTCTGACAAGATCGGGCTGTACTGCACAAGAAACATTCACTATACAACATACATCCCTGCCCATGGCCGGGGTTGGCACTAGGCGATCTTTAGGGTCCTTCCCTAAAGGCAAGCTTTCACGAGCAGCTTTTCCTGCACGAGCTCAGAAATCATTCACCAAACCCTCACCCTATTTGTACCTGACGACTCGGGGTAGTGGGCGCAGACCTTCCACCCACAGAAACAAATAGTAGGAGAGCCTGGCCAACAGCTCTAGCCTCAACCTGAAGTTTGTTACGTATGAGAAGGACTCAGAATGCTTAGCTATTTGCCTTGCCTGACTATGACACAATGTCCTGGAGCTAGCTCTGCCATTTGAATAAACAGTTATAAGTCAGTACTGTCTGCAAACTTAGGAGCATCAGTGTCCTGGTATTTACATTGTGAACTGCTTTACACTGTATAAACAAATGACTTCGAAAATTCTGCGTCTTCCTAACTTCAGGGAGGAATTTCAGCCTTCACAAGGGAGAAGAATTTAAAAGAGCAAACAAAAGGAGTGAATTTAACCACCTTGTAAAGAACTAAAATCCAATTCAGGAAAAATCACTCTGATTTTTATTTTCTTTGAGACCAGAAGAATAAGCCGGTAGTTGCAACAAACAGCCACCGGAGACCGGTTTGAGTAAAAGCATACCCCTTTCGCTAAATCAGCTGCAAATCTTCTGGTTGTAGAGTAAACAACTGGAAGTTTGAACATGGAGCACTCCCCTAACCAAAATAAAGTTATTTTATTATGCTGGGAGATAACGAGGATACATTAAACCCATTCCGTTTTTATTCTGGCAGTGTGGAAACTGGGTGAACAAGAGAAGGGACTTTATGCACGGGCTCAAGATAGGCAATATTTCTATTCTAATTCATTGTTTCAACCATTTGATCAAGCTGTAAACTCCTGGATCTTAAGATTATCCCAGCTAACTTGAGTATCGGCTGGTGGCCAGTAAGTCTGGACAACATACCATCCAACAGCACAGCCCACAAAGCCGTTTTATCTCACAAAAAGTGCTGTATTTTCAGCTATATTTTGAAACAAGTTTACACATTTAACCTATTGGATAAGCTTAACAAAAAACTGAAATAATTAAAGTCCCCATTCATTAAAGTATTTAGGCAAACACAGCTAACTCCAAGTCATGTCGTTGTGAGAAAAAAGCCTATTCACGCACTTTAAGTTGGATTCTAAAGCACTCCACGGAATGGGAGGTTTAAATTACCAAACATTTACTTTCTGTGTTCATTACATTCAAACACAAACAAAATACGCTGCCTATCTCGCACAGTGCCTGTGGAACAGACAAATTCCATCCTACGGGGGTTTCCTAGGGAACCAGGGAAGGCTCGAAGAAACAGAGAACAGCTGGAGGGGGAAAAAAAATTAAAGTATTGAGTTCTTCATATCCTCAATTGTAAAACCATGAGAAAGATATCACTAATAAAAATTAGAGCAGTACAATTCGCAGTGGTTGGCCCTGGAATCCTTCATAAGGACAAATATGCATAGCCTGAAGAGATCAAGACTTAACTCTTCTCTCCCTAGCGCCCAAAAAGCTAAATAAATTGAAATGTGCACGATGTGATGCAGTGTGGTAGGGCTGCAAAGCCTGTCTGCTAAAAGGACGAGAAACCTGACAAAAAGGTGTATGTACCGGAACCTTACAGCACGCAGTTCCTGTGGCTCACCGTCTAGAGATTGCTCTGCACAGGAGCCAGATTCCGCTTCTGAAGTGAGTCAGCTATTCGAAATGAAAGTCCATGCGATTCAACAAAAACATTGTTAGCATGATGACTCAGTGCGTATGTTACAGTAGTTCCCTAAGGCTTCATCGGAGACCAAGGATGCGTTGCGTTCGGCGGCACTGCACAATCTCGTAGGAAGGTCCTGCACTTTGCAGTAACAAGATAAAATCACGTTACACCATAAAGACTCAATCTCAGCATCCGGGTTTAGATAAAACTTTCTCTCCCTACAGCAAAAGTTGCAACCAGAAAAATGAAACTCAGGTAAAGAACAACCTGTCCCTGATTTCTGAAGCAGACTTGCGGCACTCTTGTCTGTCATTAGTACGATTTTAACATTGAGTGCTGTCATAGCAGCCATACTGTTCCGTTGGCTCTCCCTTCCCCACACAGATCCATTTTCCATGTTCTGCTCTCTTTGTCGCCAGGCTCAGTGTCTCTTACATCAGGTTCTTTGCTTCCTTTCTTCCTCTGTTGCCAATGCATGTTCCAGTGTGTTCTGACTCTTGCCAAAACAAGCATTTAAACATCTGGAAATCATCCTCCATTACCTTCTCCAGTGAGATGCCTTGCAACGTAGTTCCCATGCAGTGGGAATGTCTGATGTCTTGAGACATCACCATATATATAAATGCACTATATATATATATAAAATGTACTATGTATATAATGAACTGGGTATTACACTAGTCTAAACTTTAACACACTGTAAATTACTAACACATATTAATTTGTGAAAAATTTAGGCATTTATACCAGTACCTTTAGAGTCCAAAATGTTTCTGATTTGAAAGTACTAAAGATATTTAAAATAAATACAAAAGATGATGTTACATTACGTGCAGACTTGATTTCTTTTCTAGTACAAGCTATTTGAAATTAAAATGTTTTTTTCCACTAAGACTTCCACTAAACAAAGCATTGGATAAACTAAATGGGATTTCAGATGCAAAGCTGGGAGCCTTTTCTGTGATCTGCCTACAATAATGACTTCAAAGTACTACGATTTGAATACTGGGCCCGTGAAAATCCTCGTGTCTTCAGAAGTTGTTGCCACATGCATTCCTCTTCACTGCTCAGACAATTCAAGCTGTTTTTAAAGGTTCTGTTTTAATAAAATACAGGATTGCTAACAAATCTTATGCTATGTCTCATTAGAGGCTGTGTGTGCTTAATGCACCCATTTGGTCCCGTATACCTTTCACCAAAGGCAGCATTTTAATAGCTCACATTGCTGGGGAAACGTTGTGAAGGCATATATATAAGCTTTCCACATGGAAACTCTTCCATGTTCCCCATCAGTTAGCATTAAGACAAAAATACCTACCCTTACCTGGGGTTGGTAGCTGAATGACGAGCAAAAGCCTCTCCAAAAGCCTCATGCTTTTCTGCCTAACATGAGACGCGTGATGAGAAGGCTGTTTTACTGCTAGGTCCTGCTGTCTGACAAAGAATTGCATCCTTAGTTCTACCCTCCTCTGATCACACAGCATCATGCAAACTGGGCTTTTTGCTTGGTTTTAGTGTTTTGAATCACCAGTCCCCCCTACGCTTTTCTAAGGCAATTCTGTTCTTTGACTTACCGTATTTTTGCACAGATGGCAAGTATCTCATTCCTCATTCTCATCTGTGAAATTCATTTCTTTCCTGCTTCTTCCCTGAGCAATATGACTACAGAACACCACCTGTAAAACCACAAGGTACCATCCACAATGGAGACACATCACTGCTAACCTTGTACCTTTAATTAACGCTCCCACCGCTCACAACAGCAACATTCAAACCGGTATTAAGATTTCAGGAGGCAGAAGCACCAACTGCTTTATTAGCAGTGAAATGCCTTCACATACCACCGCATAAAGCCATCAAACAGCAGTCTTTTGGAATTATCTGGAGAGAGGGGAAAAAAAATAACAATCTTTCCCCTGTAACAGCCACGTGCATTGTAATTCCACACCACACACCATGAATGAGCCTAGGGGACAGGGAGATGCTGCAGCACCAGCTTTGAGTTTGAACCCCAACATATTTAGGAAAGATTTTGTTCGTATCTCCAAAAACTTGAAGTCTAATAGATTTTTCAATCTTCCTGATGACATTTCCAAACCTCCAATAGGAGGCCTTTGCCTTTAGAAATAATAGTGACAGCTGCAGGAGGTACTACTCAGTTAGCACCAGCAGCCCTGCTGTCAGGCAGCCTTGAGGCAGGACAATCCCAGAACCGCTCCGTGCTTTGCCAGCCGGAGCCCTCGGGGCTTAATCTCCATTGCAGCTGATTTCCTTGACAAGTTTCTGGTCACAGGCACCACCGAAATACTCTCCCAGTTTTGACCTTAGCTTCCTTAAGCTGATGGCTTAATGTGAGATTTCTATCGCCAGTGAGATTTCAGTTATTCCAACAATGTGCCACGCGACGCCGTTGCCCAACCACTGAACATGGGAAGTATTTGGAAAGCCCAAGGCACTGCAGCAACCACTTTGAGCTAAGTAGAAAATGCAACAGCAGTAATTAGCACGGGACAGCAGTCACTGTGCCGTTACATCACATTCTCGTTACATCAAAAAATTGGTGGAACCCTGTAAAGAAAATGTTGTACAAAGCTGAACGGAAAACAGGCAAGCAAGCAGGCAAGCAATGCTTTTACTGAATCTGTTTTTTACCCTAAATATTTTCCTTGTCCTGTTGTGATATTTAACAAGACAGTAGACATGATACTTTAGACTGGAAAGTGATTAAAAATAAAAAACAAATCAGGATCATCCATGATCTTCTGGAAGAAGGACTGCTTTAAAGTGAAGTCTGAGCCGAGGCTCTGAAGGAACCCGAACAGTACGGCTGTCCAGGGACAGGCGGCACAAGTTCCTCCCAAACGAGGAGCAATTTCTTCCTGGCTAAGCCAGTATTTTCATGGTCATTTTAGAGTGCAATATTAATCTTGGAGCAACTGGGCCAAGGCACAGGCTCACAATGCTTCCTTTGACCTCCCTTATTCCCTCCCTTCCTACGCTACGCTGCCATTGGGCCTTTAATATCTCACTTCAGGTCCTCAGCTTGCTGAAGGCTGCTGGCAAGGACTTGGTGACCGAAGAGTGTTTGGTGAAGACACTGCACTGACCTTCTCCATCAGACATCTACGGCACAGCAGGGAGCAGGCCTGAATGAAACCGCTTACTCTTGCGTTCCTACTCTCAATGAGTTCACGTCCAAACCTCTGAGCTCCTGCCAGCACAGAGTTGCTGTGTGTGTTTCTATTCAGCCGCATTATCCCAAGAACAGGGGCACAGAGATTCACATTAATTCCTTTGTCCACCCGTGCTACCGTTATGTAGTCCAAAGGCTATAAATGAAAACCAGCGAGGGCACAAAACGCAGTGGAAGTTTCTCCCTGTAAAAACAGACCCATTATATCATCCTCCCAACTTGAGTATTTATGCAAAGCCGCAGAAAACCACAAGCTCTCCAAAACTCCGCTCAACCTTCAACTGGCAGCAGCATGGCCAAGGAACAACCTTAGCCCGGCTCTCCGGAGACAAGACCTTTCTTCGGCAGCTAATAAAACCAGAATCTCAAGGGCCCACACGAACAGAGGCTTCCTGGAGGAGAGCACGGCACCGCTGGCCCTCTGACGGTCATCCTCAGCCGTGGTGCTTACATAACACACGACCTTTCCACAGCAAAGGCGGGTGGGATAGCGGAGTAAGGAAATCGTTCCTCACTGCAACAAAAGGCGGCACAGCAGGCTTCGAAAAAACTGGTGCTGCTGGTGAGGAAAGATAATTGTGAGCAACTGTTTAGATGTTTTAATTACCGCAGCATCCAAAGCTCCCCGTGTGCCACTATTTTCATAACCATAAAGCAGCCCACGAAACGAGAATTTTGACGTATAAGCGCAATGGCAGCCAGGCTCTGCCCTGCTCATGCTACGTGCCCAGGCGTACGGCGAGGCGGAGCGCGCTGCGTGGTGCGTCCTGCAGACGGGAACCACGGGCAGGCTGAGGGGTGTCACAGCCCAGGGCACGTCCCATGGCCAAACACCTCACTAATGTAAGAACCCGAAGTGCAAAATGTTGTTATCAGTGTATCTGTTGACAGTGGCTGTACTTCCCATCACCGATATCCGAGCATTAAAGAGAATCAAAGAATATTCCGTACTTGTGTTTTCCATGAAGAACGAACTCCTAATATTGACACAAAACATATTCAGAATCGTCAACGTATGCCTTGGTCTGCAGTAAGGATGCTTTATAGCATCATGGCATCAAAAGACTACCACAAACACAAGCAACAGGGGGTAGATTTGCCGCTGCTCGTAACTATTTTCCTTCATCTGCAGAAGTTTTTAATGTTCGTTAGCAATTATTCAAAAATAACATATGCAAAAGGCTTTGGAAGCAAGAGGGTCCAAGTGCCCTTGCTTGCAGTCAGTAATAAGGAAGTCTAAACATGTGGGCCTTTTTAAACTATTCACTTGGAAAACGTCCCAAATTTGCTGAATTGTTGATAAGAGTTTTAGAAATACGTCAGTTCCTGGACACGCGAGGTATGCTGGAGTTCCTGGAAGGGAAGGCACCACAACGTAGGATTTCTTACTAGAAACAGTGCAACGTGAATTTTACAGTAGGCAATTTCAAGTAATAATGGGTAACTTAAAAAAAATTGCCTATCGCTTTCTCTGTCTCTGGTAGCTCAATAAGTGCACTAACTCTTCAAGTTTCTCCAAATTTAAGACAGAACAACCATAAATCATCAAAATATGATCAATGTCCAAAACTGTGGGGAAAAGGGTGTGGATTACAACCTGTGGATTACATCAGGTGTATAACCAGTACGCAGCGGCACCCATACGGCACCCCTCACCCTCAGAACGGTATGTGTCTTATCAGCTTCTTTTCTGCAGCTTGACAGCATCTCATTTCTTCAATAACCGAAGAACATTTGTTTTATACTACAAAAAAAAAACAGTTTTCCTCATCGCCTACTCGTTACGCTTTGAATTAATGCGTTCCACACTGCCATTCAAACACCGGCCTCTTGCACGTGGCGCTCTTGCCAAGGGTTGAGAAGGGCACTTGAGCAAGGCCGAGGGTTTGGGCAGCGAGCACAAGGCTTTGCTCATGCCTTCAATGTTCAACCTGCAAGAAGCCTTCATCAAAAACTGGAATTCCAAGTTAATCTGATTGATTCATTTTACACGAAAGGATACTTAATTTCGCCCTATGCGTTAGACTGAGGAGAGGTTTGCCTATACAACAAGCTGAAGTGCACATCCAGTCTCTTCTCTGATCCAACTGCAAATCAATTAGATCAGCACTTTAATTTATCCTTTCTAACCCAATTTTTCTCAAAAAATTCCTCTATCATCAGGACCTTAGACACAAAAATGAGCAGGGTCACAAAGACAAACATGGGCGAAACAATCAGTGTACATATAAGGACAGACCACGTGCCTCCAGCTGGAATTTGGGCTATTTTTTATTAGTACTTCATTATTTTTTGGCTCTGAGTTCATTGCCTTTCTCTGTATATGGAAAAATAGTTGCACACAGGCCACGAACATCTGCTCCGTTTTTTTAAAGGATTGTAGCGTTGCATAAAGGTTTGCCTTCAGCATAACTGCTTCCCCACACGTACACACAAGTATTTTGTCATATTTTTTTCAGAAGACTTCTAAAAAGTTAAAGTAAATTGGGGAAAAAAAACAAAACAGTTTTCTGTTAATACACGTTACTGTTACAAAGAACCAAGCCTGCAGTGTTTTACGTGAACAAATGGACCCAGTGGAATGATACCGTATTGAAACAAATTGCGACAATGAAAGGGCTTCACCAAGAAACAAACTCCGCACGTGCCAAAATGTGGATGGGAGACAGAGAAAGAAATGACCTTTCTGGTTTCTAGGGCGATCATCTACATTTGTAAACACTGGAGAGGGGAAAATAAAAAATAAAGAAGCCTGCACAGCAACCATCACACAATTACTCTTCAACCACAATGCATCTTCTGAAAAAGCCAAGCTGATGCGGATGGCTTATGAGAACCTCAGTTGTATGGATTCCGGAATTTCTGAGCAAGCATCCACTCAGTCTGAGTAGGAAGAAACGTCTTCGGGATTCTTCTGGAGGAAATTTCTTCTTCCCACACTGTTGCAGGCCGGGGAGCCAACCACAGATATTCAGAAGTCGTGAGTCAGTCCCCAAAGAACTGTGAGCTTGTTGTTTTGTTGTGCTGTTTTTTGTTGTTGTTGTTGTTGTTTGTTTTTAATAAATAATAGATTCTCATTTTCTGCTTGTTCCGAGCCATAATCACTTCTGGTTTTGAGAGATTTACAATGACTAGACCCACAAACAGTGATACAGGTGCACACACACACACACACGCTTTCTCTCACTCAAAGCAGAGGCACACATTTAAGCAAATGATCTTCAGATCTAGAACCCTGGGAAAAGAAAAACCAGGTATCTTGAGATCCTCACTCAAACTGTGAGAGCTAGCAAGGCTGAGATGTTTTTCCCCCTTTTCATCTCATCCTCCCTAGGAGCTCTCAGTCAGGTTGAAAGATCCAGGAAAACCAGAGGAGCACCTGGTATGGATGCTCAGGAATTTCCCCCCAGAGCTACAGTGTGCTTCTTGCCATCACGTTCCCAGCACCTGTCACAGAGAGGAGTACAACATCGTAACCTCTTTTCTCCCTGAAGACAACGTCTCTGTGATCAGGGACAGGTTGATGGACGTTTTAATAGCCCCAGCTCAATCAGCTCAGCTGTTTCTGTCTCCATTAGGGCCAGATCGTTCTCCTCTCTCCTTTGTATGGTTTCTAGACAAAGTGAAAGACCTGATGAATTCAAAGAGGGCAGAGAGGATCTCGGATTCGGAGGGGACGACCCTCATTTGTTCTTGTTCACACAGTGGAACAAGGGCAATTAGCTGAGAGACTTTTCAGAGCTGCAGCTCTGATCCCCGCTACCAAGAGACCTTCCACGGAGGTGTGTTTCTAGCTTTCTTAAATAACTGTGTTGAAGAAAGCAACCACATTTACAAGTCCAAATGGATGGGAGAGGATGGCAGCAGCATGCTCTACTTCTGCTAGTGCTTTGCTCTACACTGAGTCCTGAGGGAAGAGGAAAGACAACAGGGTGTGTGGAAATCCCTCCCGCAGAGCTTCCAGGTAGGCACTGCTTCAATAGCACAGTTTCAGCCATCTGGGCACTTACTCCACCTCTCAACCTGTCCGTGCCTTTATGGTCTCTGTAGGGGCATTTGTAGAGCTGCCTTTATTCCTGTGTAATTCTGTAATGGCCACACGTAAAACAGCTAGGCTCAAAATAACGTTTTCCTGTACTAGGCTTGAAAGGATCTGTTTTTCCCATTCTGATGTGCACTTTAAGTGTGTGTACTACCCTGCACTGTCAGCCAAGGGCTCTTGAGCAAAACAGATCAGCCTGCAATATTTCCAAGGGAAAAAAATAATATAGAAGCTGGCACTACTTAAAAGCACAGCAATGATAACAAAAAAAAAAGTTGTTAAAGAGTATGTCTGGTTTACAGAAGCATTACAGCTCTTTTATTATATATATATATATATATATATATATATATATGTCTATATTTACCTGCTTTATTATTTTGACTTAACGACATATGGATCTCACTCTCACGGTCGTAAACTCTGTGAGATACTCCTGTACAACTTATTTCTTGCTTCCACGGTGGCTGACATAAGCAGTATCTCATTCTTCTCATTTTTTCCACCTCTGGCATGAAAAATGACAGCTGCACCGCTTTTATATACGTTCTGAAAGTCTGAGAAGTGTTTTTTTTCCTCGTTTACACTTCCCAAAGCACCTTGCTTGTTTCCCCAGGTACCTCTGCAATTTGTTTAACGTGGCGCCTAAATTCAAGTGACGCTTGACCAACTGAGTGGGGAGAAGGGAAGCAGCAGCCAACACAAAATCACGTCCAGTCCAACACGAGGTACGCTGCTCTTGGACCTCTGCACGAGTCGGCGCTGAAACCGAGACAAATGAAGGGCAAAAACGTCCCCATTTGGCAGCGGTTTTGGGCTTCAGCCAGGAAGCCCATCAGGCCTGAAAACCCCTTGTTAATGCTCCGAAGCCAGAGCGATGTATAGGGCGTGCTGCCTCCTCCTCACTGGGCGCCCCCCCTGCCAGCACAAACAGCTCTGTTTTCCCCCTGTGTTTGTATTTTCAATATATCGAGCAGATGAGCAGCAGCTTCCTCCTGCATATGGTAGACAAAAGCTATTACATTCCCAAACAGGAAGATGAATAAGTGAAATAAGTGCAAACAGATGTCACTAATTTATTACAATGTATTTTGCTCTCTGGCTTACCACGTACGGCTCAGTTTCCTCAGCCATCAGCGCATGGGCAGTACATCCCAGAAGGTGTTGCTACGTTACTGGCTGATCCCGTAATTTCCATAATAGCAACAAACTAATAAGTGAGACGTAATAACTTCACCCAACAGGCATCCCACATAGGATTTGCCTTTAAATAATAATGGCGATAAAAGAAAAAAAAAAAACAGTAAAAGGTATGATTTTTGCTAAACAGGTACCAAAAACTGAAGCCAGTATTTCCACAAGTGTTTTCCCTGGCACTTTATGTATCGGAAAAACCCACAGCGTGCATCTCCCTTTATGGCAAGTGTATGAACTATACTCCCAAGACTATACGAAGTGCCCCCTCTATGGGACTGCTCGCACAGCTGTGTGCCGTCAGGGGAGTCCCGCTTTGCTCCCCAGAACCAACTTTGCTGTTTAATTCCTGGGATTTGAATCCTCCTCGCTTGTGCAATGCTCGGCTACAAGCGAAAGAAAACTCTTGGAAGTATTCAAGAAAATAATGGCAAACTGTGCTGTACGGCAACACGCTGGTCCTTTGGCTTCTTTTCTGAATAACGTCCGACAACGTTACGCAGGAGAAGCCCAGGAAGCGCGTGCGGGAGCCCAGTACTCCAGAATACCCCATAACCAGGCTCCTCACGCTTCAGGAAGCCGACATACAGCGCGACATCCAGCCTGACGAAAGCGCTGCAGGGCTGCTAGGAACTCTCCCGAGCATCACCCGGTGTCCTGCGGGCACCGACGTGCTGTGAAGGAGGAGCAGGTATCAAAGGGCCCGCAGGTTGCAGGGTCAGGTAGGCGGCTGGCCGGCCGCTGGTGGGATGAGCGAGGCAGAGGGTGGGAAAGCACGACGGCAGGGAAGGCTGTGTTCCATCACAGCCTGTCACCGGGGATTAAACACAGCCTCTGCAGCCAGGGCCGGAGGGGGAAGGAGGCAGAGAAGGGGAGAGAGGAGGAGGAGGAAAAGAACCACAAAAGAAAGGGGGAAAAGGGAAAATGACTTTTTGGTGTTGCTCTAAAACAAAGAGCGAAAGAAGGCAGAGGTCGCTCGGCGCAAAGGGGCTCCACCCTGCGCGGCTCCGTGTTTACTTCTCCCGGCTCTGGCCGCCCCAGCTGCTCTCAGCCCCGCAGCCTCCTTCAGCTTCATCCCCAAGCGCTTTCTTTTGTTGTAGACTTTCCAGCCCTGCGTGCTGTTCGTGCCGGGCAGCGGGGTTTACTGCCGGCTGCCGCACAGCTGCTTTTTGCTTTCCATCCGTCCTCCCTGCCCCGTGTCCGCAGCAGTGTGCGCAGAGACCTGGGAACTCCGCAGAACTTTTAAAATCCCCCCTCTTCTGATTAGTTCCCAAAGCACAAGCCTTGCGGCCCGATCCTCTGCACATAAAGCCACAAATCTTGTCGCTCTCGTACCCCAGAAGTTTTCCATTTCGCACATTAATCTCACAATAAGCCTGCTGCATACAAAGAGAAGGGGAAGAAAAAAAAAGGAGAGAGAGAAACTCACCAACGTCATATTCTTCCTCTTCTTGTGCTTTTATGGTTACAAATCGCCCTAATAAAGCAGCAAGGATGAAAAAAGTTCTCGTTTGTACCCAGATTGCCATCATGCCTAGATATTAGACATGTATCCTCCTGGGCAACAAAAAGCAGGGAGACGTAAGGTTATTTTAGCACCATGAAGCCAGCTGGGGAATCTCTCTGTCCTTCAGCATCGGTCCCAGGACAAATTCTGCGAGCCCTTTTTTTCAGCACCAGCTCCAGCACGGTCTGCAAACACTCCTTCCAGGGGATGCGGCTTTAAATAGGAAGAATGCTGCCTCCACTTCTCTTCCTGCCCCTTTTCGGCTTGTTCAGGCTCATAATCATCCACTCCCTGCCAAGCAAGAGGCTGATTGATGGTAAATAACCGAATCAGAGCCGGCTTCGCTCTTCCTTGAACTTTTCTCTTTGCAAGTACAATTGTGGGATGTTTTCCTGCTGCCGTGCAGCGCGTACGCTGTGTCAGAACAATTTAATGGGAAAGCAAAGCGTAATTCAGTGCCAAGCTGTCAGGGCGAGGAAGCTTTGCACGCTTCCCAGGAACGGAGGGCATAGCCCCACTTGGAGCTGCCTCACTCACTGGGAACTTGATCCCCTCCAGCGTGCGGAGAGGAAGATTTCCTCCCCTCCCCTGCTACCTGCCCTGCCCTGAGAGGGGCCAGCAGCCAGCAGGGTGCGGGACCTGCAAAGCGCCTCCGTCCCCCACGCTGGGCTCTGTGCAATCCATCCTCAGCCGCTCCCCGTGCTCTGCACGTACAGTCCCAGCAGCTGGGACGGCTATTGCCAGCCTCTGGGAGATGCTGGCTATTTCTACATCATGACAACCCGAGCTAACTAAATCTCCTGCTTTTCTCCTCATCTCTACAGCCCCGGTCCCTGACAGCTGCAAATCTACCTAACCCCGGCCTCGTGCTTAGCCTGTAACAATGCATTAGCATTCCAGCGTGGGCACTAAGTAAATCTCTCTTTTGTGGATCGCTTGCAGCCAGGAGGAGCAGGATCCTAGGGTTTTTTTCTCCCCACCGCATCGGTGGTCTGTGAAAAGGCAGCTCAGTCTGTAATCCCCTCCTCCCCTACGACTGGGGCTGCCCGTACCTGTTGCAGGGAGAGGCAGATCCATCAGCTGGCAGGTTTTCTGTCTGTGAGAGCAGTCCCATTCTAAGGAGGTGCAATGAGAAGTAAATGGTCTTCACCAGGATGCGTACAGGTGCGAACGCTGGCCCGCTCTGCTTGTCCCAAAAGCGGGTGGCCCTTCTCAGTAACACAGAAGCCAAAAGCCCGCAGAGTTTTCTTCCGTGCCCAGAAGGTGAAAGGTGCAATTCTACATCAGGCCTGCTCCAGTAGGAAGACCAAATATTAAGGATTAGACCGAAACAGATCCAAATCAGAAGAGCAAA
Source organism: Nettapus auritus (assembly GCA_011076525.1). Classification (NCBI taxonomy): domain Eukaryota; kingdom Metazoa; phylum Chordata; class Aves; order Anseriformes; family Anatidae; genus Nettapus; species Nettapus auritus. The sequence goes on along the minus strand of CM021771.1, from coordinate 4,250,867 downwards.
TTCTGATCCCTGCTGTCCTGCACCGAGCAGTCCCTGCAGGAGCACAGCATCCTGCAGCCCCTGTGGCTCAAGAGCAGGAGCTATGAGGAAGGACAGAAGTACTGCAGGTGCACAAGCCATTGCCATTTTCTTTTGACAAGCAATCAGAATCATTGGTGAGTACCAGCTGAGAAACTCAGATGTCATAGTCCAGCAGAACCCCGGAAAACCTGCCCTGTAAAGCTGCTGTTACCTGACGCTGGCTAGAAACACATCAGACATTAAGAACAGAAGCGTTAATATTAGTAATTTAAGAAAAGAGAGGCTGAGAGCACAGGCAGTGTTTTAAACTCTGTGCTCATTGATGAAAAACCATCACAACAAATGTAGGTGTTGTTTCTGAGTGTAGTTTCTGAGCTGCTAACTGTCGGGGGCTTCTGTGAAAATTCTTCTAGGAAAGCCGACAGCTGCTCAGACAACTCCCAGCTAAAAGCCCTGCAGCAGCCTGGGGAAGCCTATGACAAAACCACAGGGAATTCCGACTCTAGCACTGAATCACAGAAACGTCCGTACACTGGTAAACCTTGCCAGTGATAACTTTGTCTTCAAAATTCGATGTAAAGTTCCTACATTTATTTCTCCAAGTCTTCAGTGTGCGACAGGTTGGTAAATTCCTAGTGCAGTCACAGCAAGAACGGGCCTCACCGTCATTCTCTTCTCTGAGACAGACACCGCAAGAACAGTGATGGCATTTTTCCCCTGACAGCTTGTTGAGGGGAAAAAGAAGAATCAGAAAGATCGCTTTTATCATTTTCAGTGCAAATTCCTTTTGAGGAGTCAGAGATTTTTAACAGTACCTTCTACCTCATCAGGTCCAGGTGTCATTTGAAGGAGACTAATTATACCACATAATTACACCAGCTAAACAACAAAGAATAAAAAAGGGCGTAAATCACTTAGCAAATCAATTCCCTTATGCTTCCCTTTAAATAATTCCTTTCACCATGTGTGTACATTTAATGAGGGTTTTCAATTTATTTTCAACCATCACAGCTTTAGTCAGTAAATCTATGATTTATCATGTAAATTAAGTCAATTCAAGGCCTAAACCGTCGCACATCACATCTGGGACAAGTGAGGGGAATTGTTTAGTTAACACCCTTGTAAACAGTGTCAGACTAAGCAATTAAGAGTGGGCAGATAAATAATTCCAAGTATGCTCAGCATCACCTCCCTCCTCCTCCCCTCAACACGGCAGGAACCAGTGCTGCACACAATAATGCTGTGTATTTATGTAGCCACTTCTCTCCAACCCCTTTTCACTTATTCCCCAGTTTTTAGGATTCTGTAAGAGCAGAGGAATGTGGAATTTAGCAAACTAGCCTAAGGTCATGCATTCAGTAGGAGTAAAGCCAGATACAGATTTTTGGAGCTCGTTTCTCTTCTGTCCCAAGGAAAACCAATACAAGATGAACGTTACCTGGGAGGAGAACCCAGGGCGCCGACTCTTGGAGCCGATTCCCTTCCAACACACCTTCAATCAACCCATTGTTATAAATTAAGCTTAAAGTATGTCGCAAACCCAAACTTAGCAGACAGAGCCACTGCAGGAGAAGTAGGACCGAGTGCTCTCCTCTTCTAGTTCGTCTCAGGAGAGCAACTGATCAGTAAAAGCACAACATAAAGCCCATCTTCTCCCACGAGCAGGAGAGTCTCTGCAATCAGGACGGTCTCACCTACTGGTTTGTGGTTGATTTCTGACTCCCCGGAGATGGAAAAGAGTTATGACGTGATTAAAAGATCACTTTCCAATGCTCCCTGCTTCACACAACAGCAACCAGATGCTCTCAGAGTTGAAGGATGTTTATATCGAATGAAGGGAAAAACAAAAACAAGAGCAAAATCTTCATCCAAAAGCAAGGTATGCCTCTTATTGTACACTCTCAAACATCTTCGTGGAATGGCTACTGTACCTAAAGCTAGAACACGCCTAGAGATTTCAAGATACAGTAACCTGAAGAAAGCTGCAGATCAATACTCTCCAATACTCAGTCTGCTGATATCCATCTCCACATTTTAGCCAAAGAGTAGGCACTGTACATTATCTGATCTAAAATCAAACATAAGGTTCAAAGTCAAAGTTCAAATTCAGAGTTCTCTGAGTCATAGATGAAGCTAGGAAATACCACTAGGTAAAGCTGAGAACTCACAAGTATATTAAAATACAATTCACGTGCTTATAGCTTTCAAAATGTCCAAGTCTGACCAGAAACAAACACACATTTATTAGTTTCATATCCTTCAGGGCATGCACACATCGGAGCGACTAGAATTCCAATATCCATGAGGGTCTCATTCAATGAAATACGAGGAACCTTCACAAAGTAACACAGAATGGAACTGTGCTTCTGTTTCAAACTCGTTTGTACCAAGCTGACAAAAAAATGCATTCATACAAGTGACAAATATATCTGCTACAATAAGAGGCTGGACCAATCTTTTGGTAGTAATCTGAAATCAATGCAACTGTGGAAACTTAAGCCTGAACTCAAAACATCTGTTCAAAAAAGAGCAAGATTTTCAAAAGCAGAGCAGTTTGACCAAACTGATCCGAAGTCAGAGTTGCTGTCAAATTTTATGTAGGTAGTTAAACCCGCGGTAAGTGCTGTTTGAAATTTCCACCCCCCCATAACAGTTCTTCGATCACACGCTTAGCTTGCAGTGTGCAGGGGAAAACACACCAGCAAATGGACATGCCACATTTTTAACTCACAAGAATATAGTCAGCATACACTGCTACACTCATTTCTTAGAATTAACCATTAGTCATTAAAATTAACGTGACTGAAATCGTGTATGAGAGAAAAATAGTTCCTTTCCTTTGAAGCGTGTTCACTTTGCACTTTTAAGACCCTTTACTGCATAAGGAATCTGTATTCTTGTTTTATAGAGGTCTTTCACATATTAAAAGGACAGAAAATTCCGTTATTTAAAATAAGAAAATGTAATAGGAAACTGCAGAAATTGGCAAGAATATAAACATAGGAACATGACACTACTTTTAGCTTGGATCTTTAAACGGTCTAGATTCCAAACTGCACCACCTCAAAATCCCAATCTCCCTGCTCAGAAATCCACCAAAACCACTAGTATCAGCTAGAAATGTAAACAAGGCTACAGCAGTAATGTTACTGCCCGTTTGCAGAATTTTCCCATCAACTTTAGGGTGGAAAGGTTAAAAAACGAATGCTAGTCCTTATGGAGGAGAGGGAAGAAAGAACTCTTTCTTGCTTACACTTAAACTAGTTTTAATTTGGGTAAGTAGGATGATACTGTGCTTTTAAACTGCTAGTGTGGGGTCTTGGATTATGTCAATTACTGTAAGTCTGATTTTGCTACGGGCGAGTCCAAACCTAATAAGCTCTGTAACCTTATTAGCACTGGCAGCCTCTCCTTCAGAATGCCTCAATTAAATTAAATTCAACATTAGTACAAGGAAAAAATCAAGAATAATTAAGGGAAATCTTGCATGAAGCCCCTCTGAAAACTATACTTTCTTTTTTTTTTTTTTTTACCTAGAACAGCAAAAACAGCATTAATATTTTATTGTTATTGTTTATTGCAAATTCACTGTCAAGCTAGTTTGCTTCCTTTTAAGAACTTAAACTGATTAAGTGAAAACATAAAAGAGCCACAGCAAGCTACACATTGAAATGGCGAGGGCAAATGCTAATCCGTAATTCAAACAGGCACCAACTGCCTCCACCTTTTTTCTTTCTTTAAATATTAAGTTCATTTACCTTGGAACCCTATGTTAGTTTGTACTTTTGTACGTTTTTCACTGACTAAGAATAAGCGCCCGCAACTACCAGAAGCAAAATAGCCAGCTTACCACAACATGATGCCTGGACCTATGCTCAGTTTCCTGGTAGTTTTAACTGTTTCAGTTTGGTTAAGAAAAGAGTACGTGGCTTCCATTTCTGGTCTAAAGGACTAACGTAACGCTGGCTGCAAATATCAGTGTAATATTGGACCAATGCACTGTAAATACACTGGACAATTATTTTCTTTTCCCAATCATTATGATTTATTTTTTAAGCATTGATCTTCAACCTGATAGTTAATTATACGGTATACCCAAAGCTGACAGTCATTTACTTGAGGCAGGCCTGGGGAAGAGAGGATTCAAGTCTGTAGTAAAAATCCTACCAAGCATAACAAGCCTAAGTTCAGGATGCAGTCTTACATACTGTATTGCTCCCAAGTTGCATCTTATTTCCTAGCAAAACAGAAATGCCGAAAGAAATTGTACATACTATGTGCCAATTAACAGAGTTGGCCTACAGACTGGAATTGAGAATGGTTAAAGAAACAACACCACTCCACAGGGGATTTTCCAATCACAAAGCTACTCACACTAAACGTATGTTAAAATTAATCTTGGAGGAAAAAATATATATGTGTTCCAAGGAAAGCTAGTTACTGATCAAGCTCTATGGGCTGAGCTGCCAAATAAGATAAACCCTAAGGTAAGCAAATGGACTGGAATTTGTCTGTTAGCTTAAACACGAGAACTTTTCCTCAGTTGTTTCAGACGGGGAGCAATGGGGGAACCACTCGGGTGGTCTGCAGGAGGGAGTATTTTGAGCAGATGGGGCACTGGCATGCCAACAGCATGGATAGGTCTGAGGAGAATTTCCCTTCTCAGGAGGGAAATGCTGAGGAAAAGGGCCACTGATGAAAATATATATTTTTTTTTAACCTACAAAACCATATTCTTTACTGCTTAGAAACGGAATATGCACCCATGTGAAACAAAGTGCCTGTGACTTTACACATGCTATAAAGTAGGACTGAAGGGATCCGTTTACACAGGATATTGTTTCCCATGTAAAAACCTTAGCAGATGTTTGGTAAACGTTTGATATAATGTCATACATTAAATTTACATTTGCCAGAAAATCTCAATTTTTATTTATTTATTTTTTTTTAATCCTGGATAGTCAAGGAGCATGTGACTTCACTTACCCCTTAAAGTTAGGGAAGGCCTCATCTATATTAACAAAGGGAACTCAGCTTGCTCGGGGTATCTTACTGTAATTGCTCAGCTTTTTTTGTAAGGTAAAGAAATTATTTAATGTCTTTAATGTTTAGTAAGAACAAAAGAGAAGAAAAAAAAATAATAATAATTTGGGGGCAGATATCTTTAACACAATATCGAAGTGTCTGACACTGGTGAAACATTGGCCTGCTGAAGATGGCAGCTGTGGTGAAATGCTGGCCCGCTGACGTTAGCAGCAGTTCAACTACTGAATTTGTATTTTCCCTCAGGATTGATATTCTACCCCTTTCTAACAATCTTACCACACTATTTGATTAACAAGGAAAGTTAATACATAAATGGGCACCCATACATGAGGTACATAACACCCTTCTGAGGAGTGCTTGCAGCAGCAACCGTAGTGGGCCCATCCACTGGGACTAAAGTAAACAAACTGGTACAAATCTTCAGGACACACACTCATTCACACTACCTTGGCTTTAAGATGATAAATAAGGCGGTTTCTGGTCAACTTTTACTGTACCTGTTCCTTGAGTATTCAAGAGAATGTGATTGTAGGGGAAAAAATGTATTTTTTTGAGGTGAGGAACAAAAGCAGACCAATAAACAAAAGAAACATGGTACATACATCTCATCGGTGTATCAGCAGTCCTAGCAAACCAAGTCATGACCAATTCAGCTACTTCTAGGCCTTTCTCTTCCACGTATATCCTGATTTATTTGTACGAAGGGCAGCCTTGCTGTGCACACAGAGAATCTGGAGCCCAGCCCTTGCTGCGCCAGACGCACCACAGCAGGACAGAGCAACAATGGTGCTGGGCATCTAGCACCCTCCCCACCATGACAGGGTTTTAGGAGAGCACCTAAGGTAAATTTAGGAAAACACCACTTAGATAAACACCTACAGGGAAAAATGCAGGTAGGGTTTATCCTGCTTTAAAGGATGGTAATAGACTAAATGATCTTTCTAGATTCTTTTCACTATTTTTCTACGAGCAGGAAAATGTGGTTTATACACTGACTATATTCTCTTTCAAAATTGCATCATCTTCTGGAAAACAGGATCCACTTCTACCAGAGAAATAAGAAAATGGCAAACCAGGGAATGAATAAAGCCCAATTTTAAAAGTATTTAAAATAAACTCATAAAAAAAAATCTCTCATATGTTTAGTACTTTCTATGTTAACATGGACTTTCCATTTCTCTTTCTTGGAAGAAGCAAGGAAAAAACTGTGTCACCGTTGACCAAATTAAGGATGATTAACGGAAGAAGGGGGAACAGCAACAGCAGAAGGAAGCAATAGAGAAAAGGGAGCAAGAAATAAATAAGCATTTGTGTAGGTCAACAATAGAAGACTTGAATTTATGAATCTCACTCGCACAAAGCTAAAACAAGAAAAAAAAATGTCTAACATAGCTATAACTCTAGTGCTGTGGGTATTGATGTCACTATTAGAATTATACGGGCAGGACAACACTTTGTAAATGTGAGTACAGTTGCCTGGTTACTTCCACTAGATTCAAATACAGAATGCAAAACAGATTTATTAAAGAGAAAGGTTCATTCTGCCTCCTTTACTTTTCCATTTCCTTTCCATGCTGTCTTCTTTCCAATATTTTATAGCCTTTATGAGCTTTATTGCATTAGGATTTGAATACATGTGTGGAGCACATTTCCCACTGCCTTTAAAGATTAAGTGCTAATAGAAAACATAGTTTACTCAGAAACAATCCATCAAGTCTACATTTAATTCTTGCTGTGAAAAAGCGTTAACTGAACCTTTTTAGAAATTTTATGCCAGAACTGTTCATGAGGTGGGCTTATTTTCAAAGCTATGGCCCATCAGCAAGAGGATTTTCATCTAGTTAATGGGCTGAAACAGATTGTTCAGGGGAATACCAACCCTCTGTACTCACGGGAGTTTTATTTTGCCTCAACTGACTGAATATATGAAGTATTTCGGGAAACCAGTTTGATAGCCTTCTTAAAGAATGATAGCCGAGATGAGTCTAAGGTGTTTTATAAAATAGCTATTAATGCTTAAAGACCACTTTCAATTTCCTCAGAAGCTTGTCTTATTTCTCAAAGATGCTGAAACTTCTCCTGATGGGTGTTAACTTATAAATTGTCTCCCTTCTATCTCCTGTTAGCTATTTAAGCAGATAAAATAATTAAACTTCAGGGCACTGCAGCACACGGACAACACAAAGGTACCTTGTAACTGAGCCCCTTCGATTCAGTAACGTGCTGATTTAAAACATAGAGATTACCCACAAAGGGGGACTGGATTTCTCTTTTCTCCGCATTTCTCAGGTCACAACACTTTCAAAAGACATAGTTCTTCCTAGAAAGAAAGGGTTTGCATAAAGGATTTCTAGTCAAGTGTTTTTAAAGTATTGCACCATGTATTCTCCTTCAAATCTCGCAGAATACTCATTTACATCCACATCAGTTCAGCACAAAACCCAAGTCTAAATACTGCAACACCAAGCAAAGCCCACAGAGACCTTCCTACACACAAAACCACCCCAGACAAGATGTGGGCAAACCCTGCAGACCTCTTTCTGTGCATATTTCCTCCACGTAACGTGTTTTCCACACGGACCCTCGACCAAACCTCCAGTCACACCACAGCTCCATGTCCCACAGCAAAGTGGCAAGCAGCCTCTGTCCACCCAAGCCTCCCACTGCTCTCCAAGCCATTGTGCTGGGAAGCCACAGAAACACTAGAATTCCCATTTTAACACTTTATGCCCACTTTATTCCACATCTGCTATGACATAGACCTAATTGTCACAAATACTCATAAATTGTAACTGACTAAGCTTTATTCACTTAATCCAAGCACAAACACATCTGCAAAACAGAGGTGTGAGTTCATTGCAAGTCATGCATCTTGTAATTGTGCTTGTTGGTCAGAAGCTTTTCATGTTGTTTTATCATTCTGATTAAGGCTTTCCTAGCAGTATTTCACGTTACTTTCAAAATGATTATTTCACTTTGTTTAATAGAAAGTACTTGATGTTCCACAGATTTTTAGGATAACAACAATTACGTATTTGATTATAATGGACCATATTTTTATTCTTATATTTAAACATCTCACATACTAGGTAGAAAACAGATGAAAATGCCATTTTAACCTCTTCCATATACTTCCAACACTCAACACTGCAATACTTCTGCTATGAAGATCAAAGCATAACTTCCATGAACAATACTTTCAAAGGGGGTAGAGATGCTCTTGTTCACTGTTAATAATAATAAAAAAAAAAAAAGGAAAAAAAATCTATCTAAAGACTTGTGAAACTAGAATATAATCTTTTTATTATCATTATTACATATACACTTGCACAACTACCAATAGATAAGATGGCAGTTCATATACATATAATGAAGGTAGAAGAATTTTCTACATTTTTCATCTGCTTCTTGCAAATATTTTTAGAATTTTATATAAGAATAAGAGACTGGTGTGAATTCCTGGCCCTATTCTACTGAGAACAAAGGAAAAAAAACATAATAATATAGATTCTTGCCCTTGTTTATTTGGATTCATGAAATCTGTAACCATGTCCCCCTAAAGAAAAAGCAAAGACTTTCATGCCAGAGGTAAAGCCACGTCATGATGTAGACCTTAATCTCAGCTTTATCTTATAAGGCTCTCTTGGAATAGTTGTCAAAACTATCAGGAGCCACAGCGAAGTTGATAGGGCTTTGTGCAGATGTTGACTCAAAGATGTAGCGAAGTCTTTAAAAGTCACCAGCATACAGTTAAATGTTCCTAGGGCTTGGTTGCTCTGCAGGCTTTGCCAAGTTTAGTTAATATATATACATTTTTCCTTTTGCCTTTTGAAAATCTTAGATTTAGGCTTGTACACAGGCTCCCTAAACAGAAAATATAGAAAAGGAGAGGGGATGAAAAAAACAAAACAAAACAAAAAAAGATACTCCTAACCTCCTCTCAGTGCCACAGACATTTGCGAATTTATACTTTTAAGAAAATTCTTAGATCCCTAAAAATCCCCCTTTGGAGCTATGTAATAAAGCAGTTTTCATTTAGGGTAGGACCTACTCTACAAATCAGAGAGAGCTCATTGCACTGCAGCTTAGATATATTTCTAGAAAAATCAGCCCACTAACCTGCTAAAGCATGTCCTGAAAACCAGCTTTCCACTATGGTCAAAAGCAAGCAACCAGTAGCCCATATTCAGACCCTCTGTGTGTCAACAATGAAATAAAGAAATTCAGATTACACAGACAAAAGAGAAAGCAAACTAGACCACAATGCACTTATATCCACTTATAATGCACAGTGACTTGTAACGGCTGTTTGAACACTTGCTGCTAAACCTAAACCAAAGAATGTTAGAAGCTCACCATCTCACATACACACCACAACAAGCCACAGTACTCCAAGCTGAACACCCATAGACTAGCGAAAGCACTTAGGGTGGCACACGTAAATATTTTCTTTGGCAGAGAACAAGCCTGTATAAACTTGAACACAGCTAAATCCAGGGATCTAAAGTATGTGAACTACAAAAAACAAAAACACGCACACAAAAAAGATGCTACCCCAAGTTAAAATAGAGTAAGACCAGAACAGATACGCAACTCAGAATGTTGTTTTCATTCTTGTGAAGCTGGATCACATTCAACATTTTTGTTAGCATATTCCCTCTCACGCTATTTATTGTAACGTTTGTGAAACTCTAGACGTTATACGTATTACGCCCAAAGGACCATTCATTTCTACAAGAGTAGATGTTTCGGTAAAACCCTCAGTCCATCCAAGGACAGTTTGAAAATGTCTATTTCCAAGTTTTATTTAGTGTCGCTTTCTCACAGCCAGATTGAAGCCAGCATTAAGTGCCCTTTCTGAGCAGAGGTCAGAGAATTCAGAAAAGCCCAAGACGAGTGCTGCTTTTCTAATCACACCGAGAAACAACCCAAACAAATGGCAGAAACAATTACTCCAAGTGGTATTGAAACTTGACTCTCTGAGCTTAGCAGCCCTCGGAGAAGTCATTCACCAATATGCGTGAGGATGTGCTCAAAGCTATTCTCTATTTTGTTCACTCGCACTCAGGCAGGGGCTAATGGAAGGCTCCGGTCCTGTAGCTTGGCTTGCCTACAGGATTTCTACCTAAACACACCGGTACCCAGCGCGCATCTTGGCAAGTGAGCTCTCAATGTCTTCATTTGGTGGGTTTTTTTGGTCTTATGTTTATTTGGAAGTGAACGTAACCATACTGTTGGGGATAGACGTTATCTGGGGTTTAGTAATGTAATTGCAAAGCAGGACTAGAGAGGATTCATCTCAACATCACTTTTTCACATTTGTACTGACAACTGCATGACTTCTGTGAAATATGATAGCACTGTAGTTATGTCTATTTAGGGACATAAGGACTACTTGCAGGACGTTTGTCTTTATGCAATCCTCTGATCCCACTGTGCAAATGAGGAAGGATTTAAACAATTAACATGATGTCTACATTTTTATAAGAAAGGCAGTGTGGAAAATTCAGTCATTAGCCTTCAAACCAAAACAATAAAATATTTTGAAATCCCAAGTCATCAATGCACCTGTAGAGCTCTCTCATTAAAATTAACAGACATTACACGTTTGGTGAGAGCAAAACAAACTCTTACAGCTGCAACTCTTCTTGTCTGACTGCTCGTTTTCATGGCTTTTTATGACTGCAGGCCACGTTACATTTTAGAAGGCAAAAACTGCAATATGTTTCAGCAGACTAATCAGCATTGTTGGCTTTGGGCTCGTGTTAGCTTGAAGCCGAAGTCTGCATTTGAAACCCAGAGCAGCAGACGGCTGTGGCTCACGCTGCCACAACTCCTCCGGTTGTCCCTGCCGGGGGGCAGAGCAGGGCCGGGAGATTTGTGCGTGCCACTTTGGGGAGAACACGTCCGAGCGGTTCAGCATCCTGCTCCCTGGTGCTCCTCATTTTTACTTCTTGCATCACTTTAAATTGCTATGCAAGTTGTTAGGGCTTGTAGGGCAGGGCAGGGCTAGGACAGAGTTAGGGGTAGACCCAGAGGAGCTACAACTCGTTCCTCTGCACAGCCCTCGACATTGGTCACAGGCTGACCCAACACAGCCGTGCATCACTTGGTCAAGGTCAAGGAGCCAAGTTCATCTGCCAGCCCACCCTGTCCTGCTGCCCATGACACTACCTATTCAGCTATAAGGTTTGTTTGGGTTGCTTTACCCCCTGCCCCATCCCTCAGTATTTGAGCATTTGCCAAAAGTGAGCCACACCATCATTTTCCAAAGGAAATAAGCTGCTGGATGAGTGGTATCACTTTTTCACTTCATATATATATATATATAAAAAACTGTACAGTAATATATTCCCAGGTCACATTAAATCACACCTAGGTTTGCTGTCAGGATGATAATTACTCCAGTAAATGAGACAAGTTCCATCTTCTGAACTGTGCGATGCCAGGTCCTGCAGGGTTATATGTGAGTACACAGACAGCTCAGTAACTTCAATAAAAACCAGCTAACATTTGTCTTTTCCTCTCATGAGTAATGTTGTGTTACAGAATAGTAGCTTAAAAGCCATCACTTGAATAGAAAGTGCAATTTTAAAACTTCCTACTAATTTGTATTGTGCAGCAGATGGGGATGCCTGGTAGAAGACCAGGGACGTAGCAGTGCAAGGGTTAACATCCCAGCTTAGGAGGGCACCGGATCTGAAAGTGTGATATGTGTAAATGAACATGTGAATAAGAGGGTCGAGGAAAACAAGTGGAGATGTGTCTCCCTTGCAAATGCACCTGAGCCAGGACTCACTGCTCCCAGGACAGGTACCCCACAGACACAAGCATCCAGCTCAGGACACCAAAAGTCTGCAAAGTCCAAGGAAGGTGATTCCAGCTAGGTTAGGAGATGATTTATTTCCCGTCTCCCAACTTCTTCAAGCAACAGACGTACCTGAAGTTGCCCCTTTTCATCACACAGCCAAGCGTTCTCCTCTCCTCACCAGGAAATCAGCTGCTGTCTCCTTCACACGGTCCCCCTGGGACGAGTCCCTAACTGACTGCATGTCTCACTTCACCGTGGTGTCCCAGCAGCTATTTTTATTTCACTTTGTCATTCTCTCTTAAATGTTGATCTGCCTATGTGCTCCTCTCCTTTCTCCTCCCATAGGAACTGAAAAGACTTTTCCCAGCAAGTCCAATAAAATGAAGTCAGCAAAGAGACCGAGTTAAGGCATTTTGGAACCAAACTAGTTACAGCTTTCTAAAAATTAACTTCCTGTGTGTTTCTTAAAAAGTGCATCGTTTAATATCTTTGTTCTGTTACTTATCCAAGTCCCCCAGAAAATACATAGGGAGCCTGGAAATCCAGATTCATGCTAAGTAGAATCTCCCTTTGGCCTGAACAACAAGCTTACTGCAGCTGCACCGTCATGCGCTAGGAATTCCTCTTCGTAGAGCATAAAAAGCTTACGAATGTAAGCTCCCCCTTGGATTTGTAAGTTCTCGTAAGACATGTTCACGTGGCTGCAGGAGGGAAGAACTGAACCAGGGAGCAATCACACTTATTTAATGATAGGAGGAAGGAAAGTAATTCCTATGGAAACTTCCACGCACACACCCTTTTATTTTTATTTTTAAGAGTATTGAGATTTTATTCGGCTGAATAGAAACCTAATATCACCTTCAGCTAGCTATATTTGCCAGCTTTAGCTACAGAAAGTAAAATTACAAACCACCCCGCAACAAGTAGGATGAGGGATGAGTCATATTCAGGTCTGTTTTCACAGAATTTGCTTTTTTCTTCACATTTATGAGGTTTTTTTAAAAAAAAACAGACAACCATTGCAACCTGAATATAATTAAAAGGCCAACTGTGAAGAGGTTCTGACTCATGGGCGAGGTATTCCTGACTTCAGGAGAGCTCTGAGGAAATAATGGTATCTTTTGTAATCTGCAGAAATAATGACACAAACCTTGGGAAATGCTGTCCAGTATATTTCTCAGGTTTAACACTTGGCCTGCTGTTTCCTTAGAAAAGGCATCCTCATTTGGAATTAAGCTGGTAGATCCATCTTGTTATAAGAAAGAAAATGAAAAAGAAAAAACTAGAAGAAATAAGGAACAGTGAAAAAGAAAGAACAAAACAAGAAAGAGTGAAAAAAAAAAAAAAAGTAAAAGCAGACAAGAGACAGGAAGCCACAGCTTTCTATTTTTGCCTTTCTTTTTTCCAGAAACATCCAATGATGAGAAGGTTCCAGAGCAAAGCATCATGGCTTAAAAATGCAAGGTATTAATGATGTCTAAAAATGAGACTGCAAAACTGAGCCATCTTCAGAGAGTATGCAAAAGCTTTTTGTTTCAATGTTGTTGTTTTTTTTTCAACCAACTGTGAAGTAATTGCAAACCTGTTACCTGATCACTTTTCTGTGTGCTACATCTCCTCAAAATCGTTGGGCAAAAAAAGTCTGACTTTTCCCAGAGGAAGCAGAGCTTTCCTCTAAAAAGTAGAAACAAGATTTTTCCAACCATCTTCAGCTGCGTTCAGATGAACATGTCACTTTGAGACGTACCGTGTCACCTTGAAGGCCACAACCGCGTGGCTGCTGCTGAACCAAGAGCTTTCCAAGAACTATTTCAAGACATCAAGCTCAATCAAAATGACTTAACAGAAGAGAGCGTGTTGCCTAAATACAAAATTACGGGAAACTACCAATGGTGAAAGAAAACATGTTTTATGTGGACCCTTCACCTCCTTGGTCACTCCTTTAAAGCATATTTCGGAAGAGCGTTGAGCAAGTTTGGGGGAGGAAAAAAAAATAACTATGAGGTAAATTTTTAGCTACCCCAAATTACGTTGAAGATTCTTGCACCCCCGGATCTATTCTGTAACTTTCCTTTATAATACCATGCAGTGGATACCTTATTCCCTCATTTTCCCACTTTTCTGCTCATGCATGGTTCAAGGATAAAAGTATGTATATACATGATTTCCAATATGTATATGTATATACATGATTTC
>CM021771.1:4194156-4236783 GCA_011076525.1 Nettapus auritus | reverse complement strand
TATGTATATACATGATTTCCAATATGTATATGTATATACATGATTTCCAATATAATGATTTCCAGTCTGTAGGGGGTTTTTTGATTTTGTTTCTTAATTTCCACCCTCTATTGTTCTAATGTACTATTACCTGTGTCCTCTCCTTCGCCCCCTACTGAATTTTCTCTCCCCAAAGAAGGGCTTATGTCGCCATTTCCAGAGGACAGCAAGGCCTGTGGGGTGAGAGGCCCACACCACACTACAGAGTATGGTGAATGCAAAGCGAGCTCCCAGTTTTGCCCCTACTACAAGTGTATTTCTTGTGTTTCAATAAAGGGAAAGTTTGAGGGAGGGCAACTCAGAAATGCCTGCTCTGCATCCCCTTTCTCAGTGCTGCTCTCCTGAGAGGAAAGTACTCCATCAGTAGAGAAAATGACTGAACATATTTGCTGATTTAAATAACTTTGCAGTAGAGAAACACAGGCACACATTAGCAAGACACGTTTCCCACTCCCCATGATCCTGTTTCAGTTTTGTTAATACAGTTCAGTACTACAAGAAGCCTAATTGAGCCCTAAATTTATACTTGATGCTCAGTGACAGCATACTTTGTCTCCTCTTTGTATCCAAGTTCTTAATTATCACCTCCATTACCATATAAATTGTCAGCTATTAATATAACCTCAATTGGTTCTCGTAGCTCTGAGTCACAAAACATGTAATGAAGCTTTCTTTTCTAAAGCCAAAGGTTCTTGGAACGAAGAGCTTTTCAGAATCAGATATACAATCTATTATCAATATCCACCATAAAGTTTGACTTAGATGGAGTCAGAAGTTTCTTAGATTATAGCCAGAGATATCCGTGACAATTAATTATAAGAGACTGAGAATAAAGTTATAATGCAGAGATGGCTTCTCACATCAAAGTGTCTGAAAATCTGAAATGAACTGATTAATAACCAACTGAAGAGAGAGCAAGCAATAGCAGAACTGTATATAAAGTGTCGTAGGCAATATGTTGGAAACCAGGGGAAAAACCTGCTAGATGGCATGACAAATCAGGACGGTCTGGATGAAATATCTTACTTTGCATCTTAAACAAGGCTGATGTCTTTCTTGACAAATCAATAATGGATTTCTTTCTTATGTTACTTTACAAACATTTGTCAGTGGGTCATTTTTTTCTCTGATACTATTATTAATTGTTTTTAAGTATACTGTTACTTCAAAGTGCCTTATTTTTTCATCTGTAAAGACAGACTAGTTTTTCTGCAGCTCTGAGGGTTCTGATCCCCAAACGAGGATGGTTTATCTCCAGCACCGACTGATTACATCATAGAACTATGCTTCTGAGGAAAACTTGGTATCTAAGCTATATGGGTGGGATACATTTGATCATCTGATGGTATTTCTTCCCATCTGTGCTTGTAGAAGAGACGTCTTTTCACATTGGCAGCCATGCATAATAAACAGAAACAGCTGTGTGCCATCTCACAGGAGACTCTAAAGGATCAAATATTTTGCTTCCATAGCAGAGAGCAGGTTGATCTGACTGCAGCGGAGCAGTTAAGAAGTATTTGTGGGACTTAACCCATGTCATTTGAGACAAGGATCGGGGCCAACGCAAACCTGCCTGCTTTCACCCTCAGGCACGATAGCTGCATTTTCACTTCACTGAAAGAAGCTGCCCATTACTTAATGCTAAAAAAAAGTTGGCCATTTGGTGTTAACACCATACAGGTAAGGAGAACCAGATAATTCCGTGAGTCAGGAATGAATCATCCTGCTCCTTGTAAAATTATTTAGCTTGGCTGATGTCTGCATGGTTGGCATTTTACTTCAGCTGTGCTGGGAGAGGGTCCGAGGCACATTCTCATCTGCTCTCACAGACGTAGGAACAACCATGCTAGCTTAATTAAAGATGAGCATCTCACAGATCCCATTAGGGCACCAAAGACTGAGCAAAAACATGAAAGAAAGAAAAAAAGAAAAAAGAAAAAAAAAAAAAACACACTATTTTTAGTTCCAGCAACTTTTTCCCCAGGGACTAGCTATAAGCATTCAATCCAACTCATAAAATGTAGTAATAACTGGAAACTAAAGAAATTCAGATAAAAATCCAAACTTCTCTTAATTACTGGTACAATTACAGCGCAGGCATCTGTGTAACCACAGCCCCTAGGGAACAGGGCACCACATTCAGTATCAGAACACCAGGTTCTCTTTGGGGTTATCCTGTGGGTTTACTACACTTCTGCAAGTCAATTTCAGTCTTATTTTGCATAGGGTGAAGATGACAGCACATTCTGTAAAACACTGAGTAGATCTTCTGAAGAGGGATGCTTTCCTGCACCACACCATGAATGCAAACCCTGCAAACAAGGGCGTCTTCCAGCTACTTTCCACCCCTCTGTCCATGAGTTCACTTACTTGCAGGCTGCAATATCCACTTTTCAGAGACATCCAGCTTGAGCTGCTTCTTTCAGCTTGGAGATGCCTATTAGTTAACATTTAAAGCTGAGGCACAAACTAGTTTAGAAGAGCATTCTCACCTAGAGTTAAGATGGTTTCCTGACTGAGCAGTGACTGTATCTGTTACAACATCAGGAGATGTCTAATGTTCTCAAATAATAATTAACAGAGGATGAATTAATAAACCTTCAGAGAATAACAATAAAAATAAAAAGCTGTCTTGTAGCCTAAGTTATAAAGTATTTTTATACATATTCCCTTATCTAACTACAGAAATCTGGCTGAAATTTTCTTCCACAAAGTTTCAGATTTACATTACGTATTGAAAACCAGTATTGGAAACAAAGCTTGGCCTGAGCTCAAATGGTGTCACTTTTGTGAAGTAAAGTACATTTTCCTCTGCCTAGAAACCACAAAATCCTTATCAGTATTTTGCATCTTCTCTGAAATTTTGATACTACATTGATATATGGGAGAACAAAGTAGGGCATCGCTGCTACACTAGAGAGCAATTTCCCACCTTGCCTGTGCTCAGGTTTTACTTCACAGGATCAGGTGGTAATTCAGTTTGGAAGGGACCTCAGAGCTCTGCAGTGCAGCCACCTGCCCAAAGCTGGGTCACCTTTGAAGGCAGACCACGTTGCCCAGGACTTGTATCTGGAGATGAACAAACCTAAGTCAAAGGACAACTGAGAGGTGGAGTGGCAGAACTTGGCTGCTCCCATTATCGTCAGGACTGAAGCTCTTTAGAGGCCTGGTCCAGAGCCCACAGAAGTCACTGGTAAGCTCTCCATGACTTCAGAGGCCTCGGATGACTCCTAGCTCCCTAAAATAGATCAAAGTGCAGCCATCTGAATTAAAAAGATCTAGGACAAAGCTTCTCCTCATTCTGTATCTCAAGCCATCAATCAAGTATAAGTTTTTTATGACTCAAAACTTGGCTCCTGTTTGCTGTGCAACCAAAGCTAGAGACAAGGCCTGTAACTGCAATTTCAGGCCCAGATGCAAGTTTTCCTATAGCTGCTGATTTTAAAAGAAAAAATTAATAATTAACAGGACCTTTCAAAATCATCCGAGTGACCAATAGGATTAACCTTGTGCTTAATTAGCATTAACAAACAAAAACAGGAAGCAGAAGCACAGGCTGGAACAATAAATCAAGTAAAAATATTCACAAAACACTGTAAATTTCTAGTCATGGAAAGTTGACTTCCTTCCACTCAGGCAAACTAAAAAATTAGAATTGCCAGATGGTCTACCATAAATATACCCCAGACTTCTGACCTTTCATTTTGGAAAAAAAGAAAAAAAAGAAAAAAAAAAAAAAAAAAAAAAAAAAAGGAAAACAGGACAAAATTCAAGTCTTCATTCAAGTTTCTGAAATTCATGAACATATCTGGATCACCAACAGCCTACCAGGGTCTCCCAGGCTGGCAAGAAGTCCAGAATCCTTAAACAGCAGCATAAATTGTTGGTAGTTTTCTGGTAGAATAGCCTGAAAATATCACTCTGATACTTAAAGGCAAAATAAAGAACTAAATATATGATAAAGTGTATTTTAACAGCAGCCAAATTGAGGGAACTAGCAGGGTAGGTATGCAGGGCTGCCACCAAGCAGCTATTAAATAAATTAAATCAGATTGTAGAGGAACTGGGAGGGTCCGAGGATGACAAAAGCTTGCAGACATGGCTGCCAAGCATTTGATTCTGTTTCCCAAAGCTATTAGCTGTGTTTAAAGACATGAGAAAAGCATGCAATGACAACATGAGAATGGCAAAGTTAACCTACATGAAGCAGGCTGGTTGGAACGGTGCTACTTTAGTGGGTGGCTTGTTGTTATCAACTATATATAAAAGAAAGAAAAGGAAGGTCATATACACTCAGTCACTGGTAAGGCAATAAAAGAAGGCTTAAAATATTCCCCACACTGTAAAGGCAACTGTGTAAGAGCAGATCTTGCAGAGGACCTGTTAGGCATTAGAACTTGCAGTCCTAGGGACTGCTCCTTTCTTATCTCACCAAGCTCTGCAAAGCAAACATGGATGGAGGAAAGGAAACGGGTTGAAAATTAAGTAAGGGGGAAGCCCTCTGTTGCAAACGTGCCTTTTAACTCCTTTAACAAAATCAAGTTTAAAAAAGACATTCTGAACTTCCCATGACACTCAAAGTCTCATAAGAAATATTCTCCGTTTAATCCAGTCTTACAGTAATATTAGATGAGGTTTTGAGACTGAGAGGGAAAAAAAATTAGAAGTGACCTTATACCAACTGCAGGATACGAAGCAAGTAACATAGAAATAGAGTAACTCACCATCTCCATATTGCCTTTTAAAATAATAATAAGAAGAAGAAAGTTCTTCACGGCAATACGCAAATAGTAAGCAGCACAGCCACTTTCTATGTCCAAGTTTCCCATTCAATTACGATAATTTATTTTCTCTGGTACAGAGTCCAAAATTGCTGAAGAGCTATAAATCATGTAATGATGTTTCTTTGTTTGCATTTCAGAAAATTAAACCAAAGCTAGTTCATCTCTGTCAAAGATTTCCTTTCCACGTCAGGAAACATTTTTTTCTAATTGCACCCTACTTAAGAACGACGTGACAAATTGACTTCACAGTTCAGATGTAAGTGCTTTGTTTGGGCGGTGCCAGGGTTTCCTAGCAAGTCTGATCACTCTGGATTCGTAAGATTAAGCTCAAAGACAATCACAAGCGAACAATTCGACACATTCATTGCAGCATACAAAAAATTCCTTTATGGAGTACCATATGTTTTTACAATGACATGGATTAGCAGTTTTCATTGCCCGAAATAGTTGCATCTGTCATCATTTATGTTCCTACCAAAGAAGTCTGGTATTTCAGAGTGGTTATGCTTCTCCACAACTATGTCTGAATGGAGGAAACGAAGAAGAAACAGATCGGGGATGGAGAACTGTATTTTAAATATTCGAAAGTGACCACTGTAAAGGCACAAAGCTTTCTGAAAAGCTGCCTTTTCCCACTTTTCTGAGGAAGCAAAGCTCACTCTTTCTGTCCTACCTTCTTAGTATGTTTTCATGAATCAGCGCAACTGCTGCTGCTTGAAATCTGCTTTCCATTTGATGTCAACTCTTAAGATTTATAAGTCTGTTTTTTACAGCTTAATATAATTCAGAGAAAAGAAATTGAAATAGGCACTTCTGCATGCTACTGGATTTGAAGAGTACATACAGGATTTTAAACCGGCTCTGTCAGTCATTTCCCAGCCTGATTAGTAAAACACCTTTGCTAAGCAAACACAAGCAGTAGGAGGTAAAAGTAATACGTGTCTATAAAAAAGCAAATTAGATGGACGTTCAGAGCTATCGCAATTATTGCATTTACGCACCAGCTCTGACATCATTTCTAATGCAAGAGTATTTTTAACCACGAAGAGAAATCAAAGTGATTTGGAGAGAATAAAAGATATTTATTCTGCATTCCGGTCTTTTATTTACCTTCAATATCTGGATTCCTTTTCTTAAAACTTCTCTAGACTAAACACTTGTTTCAGGCTTTCCTATAATTAGTATTTGAGATGCTTATGCATAGTTCATCTAACAATTCATTTCTCTTCACTTTACAGCTTTCAACACTGTTTATAACTGAATTTCATCAGTGTGACAGCATATAAAAATGAGCCTGCTGGACAAAGCAAGTATAAATTCACACTAGAATAGCAGGCCCATATTTTCTACTCTACAGCAAGACACCAGTTGGCGTTTCTTTGTTCTGCCTGTACTGCAGTCCATACCTTGGTAAGGACTTCTTTGCACCATTGCTATCAACTCTAAATTGCGTCCAAAGTCTCAAAAACATTGATAAAAACAATTATAAATATAGATATAAATTTAATTCAAGCCACCAAAAGCTGAATCCCAAAGGAAACATTGCACCACAACAAGCAGGAAACCTTTGGAAGAGGTGCCCAGCACAGAGGGTTTCTGTGGAAGAGCTGGGGAGAAGCGCACTGCAGCACGAAACGCTCTCCGCCGCACTGTTAGAGTAGGCACTTCTGAGCAATTGGCAATTTTGCTACAATAAGGGAGCCTCCCTCCGCCTACAAGACAAGGCATCTCTCAAATTCCCTAAAGCAGGGCTTCTCACTCATCTTTTTTCTGTGGAGGTCTGCTTTTCTCAGGATCTACCCACCATAAACACCTCCCAGACTATTTCAACATTAACGCTTCCCACTTTCAATTCTCAGTTTAAAAAAGACATTTGCAAATAATATTCTGCCATTATTTTCTTAACCATTAATAAGACTGTACTCCATATGAAAAAAAAAAGTTTAATTGAAATCTTAGGACAGTCAATAAAACATTCTGGAGTTTAAGTACAAGTTACCTTGCAAGCCAACACTTCGGTCTGCCTAATGACAGATGCATTCTTAGCTGTGCCTCATTTAAAAAAACTCTGCAAAATACTACATGCAGCCATAAAACTGTATTTTAGTTTTATCTGTCTCTAGAATTCAGAACCTCTCCATAACAGTTGACTAATCACCAAAGGCTATAAAATAAAATGCCGTTATAATTAAAATGACTCTGAGCTCTCTTCTGATAACAACCTCCTATATTCAGCCACTAATGAATTCATACTACCTTGCCCAGCTACCTTAACGAGCTTAGCGCAGAACTTATGGATATCTTTGTCTGCAGTAGACAATCAAAACCTCATGTTCTTCCTGAACACGTTGTTACTGCATTTGGAAGACTGCATTTTACCCCGCTTTGCTCTCCAAGATGACATACCACCAGTGCCACTGAAATAAGAGGAGTTACCAAGCTGCAAAATCAGCACGAGCAATAAAATGAGGTCTGCTAGGCCAAATGCTTCGCATTAAACATACAATTGCTGGCATAAAAGCTGATGTTTCTCACGCTCGTTTCCCTTAAGAAAGGAGCAGGACGTGACTCAACAAAACACACTGTAAGTCATTTAATCGTGTTTCAAAGCACTTCGTCCTTCTAGTTTGAGTCTAAACAGAGGAGTTTGAAGAGCAGACTAAAAATCAATCTTAATTAAGGTACTTATAGTACCACCCTGGCAGTTTAATTGCAAGCAATAAATGTTTAAATGTGGTCCATTGCAAATGTTCCCCATTGTCGAAAAAATCTATGCCGTGCCTCGTCATTACCGATGGCTGTGCTGCCACTTTATGGTGAATGAAACCAGCAAGCACACGAAGGAGCTGCAGCGTAATGGTAGAGCTGCCGAATGGTCGTTAGCACCATCCCGATTAAATTAGGGGATCCTTAAATGAGTATCATTTTCACTGCGACCCTTGGAGTCTGGGGTTAGAAACGCCGTCGTGTTAGCAGTGCTCCAGGTTGCGGCTGCCCTTCCCACGCGTCTGGCTGCAGCGCTGTCCCTCCAGACGAGGCTGTCCCTGGCCAGCTGACTCACTGGCAGCCATCAGGTTTTCCACGGCGTTACACAAACACCGCAGCCATGCCAGAGGATGGGAACTTGCACATGGGCTTATCGCGGTGTTAAAAGTAGAAGTAATAGAGAATTGCAAGTTTTATCAAGTTTTTTTTGCAGTAAACGCTAGGCCTATGTGCTGTCACGGTGCCTGGCTAATTCTGCTGATGATACCAGCAATCAAACCCAGCTATTTGTCTGCATGCAAAAGAACCCAGCAACCTAACTGAATTTGCAGGGCCACAGGAATTTGTCATGGTATGTTAAGTTCCTTTACTCTGTTTTACAAAAGCCGCCGTACACACCAGACTGACTTCCTGTTCTTATAACCCTGCACAAGATTACTTAGCTTATTTTCCCCAGTTTTGTTAAAATAAGTGAGCTCATTTAAGTGCTTAAAAAACGCAGGTTAGTGGAGACCAGATTTAGATGGCTGATAAGGCAATGTAAATGTTTTGATTTCCAAGCTGCAAATCAAAATGTAACCCACTCCAATAACAACAACAACAACAACAGAAAGTTAAATTGTCGGATAGCTGCATAGATATCTATGGTTTCAAAAGTATTTTATAGCGAACAGGCATCATTAGTACATAAACTATCATAACATTCCATCAAAAGATGCCCTGAGGCTGAAGTGTACTTTGAAATTGTCTGCCTGAATTAAGGCGAGTAAGTTAGCAGCTTGATCTACACCTGTCCGTGCTCAGTTTGGTCCCAGAGAAGATAAAAAGTATTTTCTAGCATTACCAACATGACATTGCATTATATCTGAGTAAAAGGAAAAAATAAAAAAATCCAAGCTCACCATATTCACAGCACCCCTTTAATCCTCGATTATTTTGCCAACACGCTGCCCAAGGGGAATTCTCCGTTCCCAGAATTCACTCCCTCTGCATGGCTACAGGCACTCTACACATGTGAGAAGTGGCAGCATACCCCGGCAAGGAACATTACGATCTCCTCGTGCCTTCAACGTGCCTATGGCTACAACAGCTTCAGCAGTCACCGAAGACCATTGCTGTGCTCCTGCTCGTTTACATCTCTCCGGATTTGCACGTTAAGTGTTAATTACAAGACTGGTAATTTATCCAGCTTTGTTGATGGAACTCTGCAATCTTTCACTTACCAGGGATACGATAAAAGACAAAAGGGCACAGACTCTCCTTTTTGTTTTCCATATAAATTAAAAACTCATTGGTTCTTAGAAGTCTGCAAATACAAACATCAGGAGAATTCCTTTTGCTCGCTTTCCTCCAGGAGTAGCTAAAGGTGTACAAATATAGGAGTGGCAAATTCCACAGAAACTTCAAATAGATTAAATAATCATATTTATCACAAGATGGTACTAATCCTTCCTCGCGGCTACATATTTTAAAGCTATATTTGGGCACTGAGAAGCGCAGGCAGCTTACAGGGAACACCAACTATCACTGGCCTGATTTTTAATTTAAAGTGATTTTGGAACTTGGCTCCTTCCACACACACTCAGATGAATTCTGACATAAGCCTGAAATGATTTCTCATTTCCCAAGAGAAAAAAAAAGCACACACACACACCACGGAAGCTTTCAGGCACGGAGTGGGAGCTCTCAGCATAATCCAGGGGCGAAACCTTGTTGCTGCACACATCACAAGTCCCGCTTGCATCTGGGATGCCCCAGTTTCACGCTGCTCTCCATTCCCCTGACATTCAGCAACTGGCAGGAGCTTCTAAGTTATTGTGTTCTGCAGGAGCACAGCGACAATTTCAAATATAAATCTAGAGCTCGTGCACAAAAATAGATGCCGAATAACTATTTTATTACCAAGGAAATACTGAAACTCCATCAGTTACTTCTCAACCAGTGTCACAACAGAATGAGAATACCAACAGACAGCTGCAGCGGGAGCATATTTGCCAAAGCAAACTGTTTGCAAACACGTATTTTATACAATGATTCCCTTCCTAAACCCTGGAAAAACAGGGAAAGGTCTATTTTAAATTAGAGATTAAGAACTATTTTCTCTCGCTTGTTTTCAATTCTGAAGGCCTGCAGAAGCAGCAGCAGAGCATTAGTTCTATAATTCTGTTAAATTCCTTTTACAGCAAAGAAATTAAACAGAAAGCTTAAGCATACTTTCAGCATCAGAGAGGTTTGTTACTTATTTAGGTATCAGAGATCACATACTATACACATAACACTAACGATGAGGACAACGTGGGCTAAATTCTATGCTTCACAGAGCAGACAGAACAATGAAAGCTAACGCAATTGTCGGTCCAGGATATTCAACACGTCTCAGTAACACTGCCTCATACAGCCCTCTGCAAGCTTCCTTCTTTCGAATCAGATGCCTCTTTCAGAATACACCCTCTGATTTTTAGGGAGAACAACGCCGTTGTTGGGATCCTGTTTCCAAGCGATAAACATTTCCTAGGGGCCTGCCTTTTTGTTCCTTTCTGATTTTCCCACCTTCCAAGGAGCCAGTTTAGAAGCAGCAAATCCAAGCCCCAGCAGCGGAAAAGATGCTCACGCACAGGCTGCTGAAGACACACACGTTGGTTTCTGTGTGAGAAGGAGCTGCACAAAGAGTTGCTGTGGGTCTGATTGCACGGCCTGCTTCTTTAGATCACGTCTTCAAAACCCAAAGTCTGCCACGAGACTCATGGCCTGTTCTGGATGGAGAGAGGCGCTTCCCTCCTTCCACTGCCCTCTGGCTTTGAGATATCAGGCCTTCTCTTCCCTGCTGTCACTCACACAGACTGACGGCTCAAGTATTTCATATGGCAACTGACACTTCTAGACTTTGCCACAAAAGAAACGTCTGCCGATTACGAGAGAGTCTAAATTTTCTCAAGAGCCAAAATATCTGCCTACCCATTGTCCTTCGGATACGTACCAACTCGATGTCCCATCAAGTTAAGAGAAGAGCTGCTCACAGGAGAACAGGAGAAACTGAAATTCAGCATTTCAGACAATTTGGTGGGGCCAAGACATCATGCTGAAGTGAACGCTGCTGCAATAAGGAGACTGACAAGGGTGAGAGGTTGCAGCACGACTACTGAACTGATTTTTTTATTTTCTGGAGACTAAACACAGACCTGTTTGGAACTCCACTTTGAAACTGGATGAAAGTCACGGCTATAATGATAAAGACGAAAGCTACAATCCAAAACCTGCTGGGATGCTATCCTCTACAACGTGCTCTAGGTGAACCTGCTTGGAAGGGGCACTGGACTTCAGAGGTCCCTTCCGACCTCAACCACGCCGTGATTCTGTGAAATTGCAGCAGATTTAAATTCGATTGATCAAGCAACCGATGACAGTAATCTAATGAGCTGTCCCAAGCAAGATGCATCTTTTGCTTATATTAAAAATGCAACTCAGAAACCAAAGCTTCAGATAAACATCCAGTTCTCCAAGCCTCATTACAGGAGATGACATTCCTGGCACATACAGAAGCGTGCAGCTAGCACTGGCCACAAACAGCTCACAAACGCTATTTTAATACATCTCAGGCATGCGGCCTTTCCTACGCTGCAAAAAATCTGTAAACCCCCGAGCTAACATATCACTAAGATACACACCGGGCTTCTTTCCCAGCAGAAAGGGAGGAAAAAACAAAGCAACACATTTTGCACTCTCAATGAACCTAGAGAACAGAAAGTTTAGAATTGTGGCCATCGCTTCCAGGTTGGGTTTCTTCTTCCAGAAGAACTGATCCGTAGCACTGCTTTCATACACGTGGTTAGGTACGAGCAGCAAGGCACCTTCAGCTTACGTTAAAGCCTTCTGTAAGCAAAGTTCTCTTAAAGCAATCTCTTAAAAACGTGTTCTGGACTGCAAATCCAGTTGATATTCACAAAAAAATGTATCAAAAGTGTGAACCGCATGTATTTTTAATTCCATCCACTGTATATTTATATTAAATTTAGCCAAAAAATGCATTTAGGACTTATACATATAATTTATCCTCAGGGCACCAGTCTCTGACTTCATTTCTTAACTCTATCTCCTGCTTGGCGACCTGTTTTTAGACCACCTCACTAAAATATGCTACATGTCTCCAGTTAGCAAAGGGTTAAGCCTGATAGAGCATTAAAAGCCTCCGAATCAGGAAGTCTTGGTGGTTTACCCTACGTATTGCAAAGACTCTTCAGATTGCTTCCAGACAGCGCTATTTTTATAATTCCATCGCAGAAGAAAATCTTACTTTACACGTTCTTTACCTAGATTCAGCTTTAGAGAAAACTGCATGCCTCGTCAGTTAGCAGTTGCCCACACTGCTGAAGGAAAAATCCTGATACAAGCTCAAATAAAGCCTTAAGGAACTCAGGACAGCAACTCTGAGGGTGCTCCCCAGCATCTCTCCAGGAAGCAGATGCTCAGAAGGGCAAGCAAAGAATACAGCAGAGGACCAGGCAGGAGCTGTGAACACCTCTGTTCTGGCTACCGGTCTGTCTTTACTGTTCACAGTCCAAGGTGACTGGCTTTTAATATATATATATATTTTTTTCCTTTTGATGGCTCTAAGGTTATTATCACAAATTGCATGCAGTAAGTGAACAGGCATTACAAGCCTACAAAGCTACCATAGTCCTGTCAAGGAAAGGGAGCTCCGTTAGGACTTGACATTACGTTTGCCGCAGCATTCCCTTCTGTAGGCTCCACGTTTCCAAATTTGCAGTATACAATCATCTCATCCTACAGGAGTGGAATACTCATTAAGCTTTTCCATTCCAGAAACGCATTTTGGAAATACATGTTGAATGTCACTTTCCTGGGGCACTCGGTGAAGTTCTTTCTGGTTTAAGACACTCTGGAACAGGAGCCCTGAATACAAGCAAAATGATTGGTTCGTTAATTTAATCTGAAAAGAGCAATTGCATCCCAGGCTCCTGGAAAAGCAAATGTATTTCATTTGCTTATATGTTTCTGAAACGTCTAGCAGGGGGAACAAAAGATGTGGTCAATATGAGCTTTGAGATTCACATTCAAAACTGTGTGAGATGGTTTTACAATGCTATAAAACCTCAAGGATTTTTATAATATATATATTAAGATAAATAAATTGCTCATCCTTCCCATTTATTGTTTGATTTTAAACTCAGATTTCTTCCTTTTCATAATCCTCTTCCCTTTTCTCCTCTGCTACATAACTTAGTGCGAACTACCTGATGAGAATCACAGCTAAGAGAAAACACATCTGTGCACCACGGAAAAACATCCCTCCTGCAGTGACTTACTGCTACGTTTTAAGTGAATGGTGACTAGAATTCAGATGGTGGGCTGGGGGGATAAAAGAGCATGAATTCAAACTCTACAGTTTGAATTTATAAAGCATAAAATTTCAAAGTTTCTGCTCTGTAGAGAACAAATGCAGATCTAACATACAGGAGTCCAACCCTGCAAGCCTTCTAACAGGCAGAAGATGTAAGCACTGCACTGCTACTACTGATATTATGGGAATCCTTCATCCTTACTAACTTCAAATTGCAGTTTCGGTACTTTTAATGTTGCCAGAAGGACTGCATACCAAAACCAAGATTCACTACAGCAGCTTTGCTCAGGCTGAGTTGCTACCAAAATGCTTTTGGCGTTCAAGATTGTATCTTTGTCACAGACACACACACACACAAAAAATTCAAGACATTAAGAAAGCAGAGACTTCAAAGGCTAACACAATTTGTGCAAGGCTTGTGCTTTCACACAACCATTCTTAGACACTGCTCATATAAACTGTCAGTTATGTCAGCTACCTTACAAAACTGTACATGAAGAGGTATCCAGACTACGTGACTTGTGGAATTATTTATCTTAGATAACTGCAGTTCAGCAATGCCACCCACACACCTGCACGTAAAAGCAGGTATGTGGCTCAAACAAAAGAAGCTATTTAGATTTACCTGTTCGAAGATAGGTCAATGCTCTAGCAGTCCCCCCAAAATGACGACTACTAACTGATCACTTACAGTTTGTACTGGTGATTCCTGCATGTTCTTTCAGAAGATTGCATCTGATTTACTAACCCCAGAGGTTAGTAAATGGTGGATCCACCTGTGGGGTTTCTTTATTGGTATGCGTGGGCACCACACCTGATTCACGAGCTTCAGGTGTTATTCTGCTACAGCCTCTATTTTCCAAAACTTTAACTGGGGGGGAAGGTCGTTAATGCAGAGTAAGAAGCAAACACTCACTTTATCACCATGGCTATGGTTTGTTTAAAAAATACAAATAAAAAAATCACACTTGTTTTCCCACCATAAAACAGCATATTTTTTATGGCTCCAGAAGAACCAACTCTTAAAAAGTAAAGCTTCAGCAATAATTATGATCTGTGCATTTTCACAAAGAGCTTGAAACACCCACTCATGCAGGGAAGGAACACAATCAATGCCATGATTCAAGTTCTCATACTTGCCTTTTCCTCTCTCACATGTAAATTCATGGAGCTTTAGTCCTCTGTGATTAAAAATGGAATTCAAATTATAAAGAACTTTCAAGGCCATAGCTGATGTTTTCCTGAATTTGCACTACTACTTCATAAAAACAAGCTTCAACATTTGAAAAACAGACCTTAAAAACCACCCATTTTTCATCTCTTGTTGGTTCAGAATAATGATATATGAGGCCAGAATAGACATCTTCACTTATAACATCTTTACTTGAGAGTATCAACAACACAAGTTCTTCCAGACTTCTTGAAACTCAAGGATTTTTGTTTGTTTGTTTGTTTCATGTTTTGTTCTTTTTTAATCAAGTGGCCCAATCCTAACACATAATTGGAAATCATACAAAAAACATAGAATCTTGCAGAAAATGTCTTTATGGGTATTTCAGTGTGTTAAAAGGACAAGCTTATCAATTTCTAGTGACACAACCGTTAATATCTACCAATTAACATTACTTCTAGAACAAAAGCACAAACGGTTTGAAAATGTAGACCCCCATTTTGTCACAAACTCTATGAAGGTAAACAACTCAAGAAAATTAGCAAATGTATAGATATTCAGCTGCTTTTTGTTTCATAGGTACACAAAGTACATAAGCTCATATAATCACATCTCTAGATCAGCAATAGCATACACAAGGATTTTTCCTCGAGCTCTTAGTATAGCTGTAGTTCTCTCTACAACTCACCACGGTGAACCTCCAGATGGCAGGACTGCTTCCTACTTCTCCTTTCTCCTTCTACCTGCTTGCCAAAGAGATCCCACAGAACCTGGCACTTTGTCAGCTCCACCTGGTCTCACCTGGATTGCCAATTAATCTGCTAATAACCCTAATGACAGTCACTGAGACTTCTTTTGTGAGAAAAACACTTGTGCTTGCAAGTGAGCACCTATTTTCTGGCCACTGCACAAAACAGTCATAAAAATGTAACGAGCTGCAGCCATAAAGCCTCATTATTAACATTAAAAGGCAGTGTGGTAGAATATGTTGCTGTAGTTTTTCAAAGCTTTCTGTTCTTAACATTGTTAGTTATTATCATAGAATCACAGAGTATCCCAAGTTGGAAGGGACCCGTAAGGGTCATCAAGTCCAACTCCTGGCACCACACAGGTCTACCCAAAAATTCAGACCTTGTGACTAAGCGCACAGTCCAAACACTTCTTATTATCTGTAAGAAGATACAACATTCAGCTGTAGGTTTGCTACGAAATCAGATTTGCACCACCTTTACGGAGACACTCTTCTCAAGTAACTGCAGTCTCTGGTGTTTAATAAATAAATAAATAAATTTTATCAGGGTGGGGATTTAGTATTGCAAGCCTCATTTAATAATGGAACACGTGAAATTCAGTGCTGTCTGTGAAAAATGAAATGCAGCTTTTTATTTTTAAGAATTCTTCACGTTCAGATATTTAACAATTTTCACCGTTTAGCAGTGCCCCACATCAGTGACTCTTCCGTTTCACCCAACCCACGGAAGTGAAAGGTAGAAGAATGCAGCAGGTACAGTAAATACAGGAAGACGTCAGCGTCCTGGATTCACTCAATGAAGTTATACAACAACAAAAAAATTTAGAAGTGTTGATGCTTAATTTTAACTGGAAAAGGAAAATAAAGTCAAATGAATTTTAACAATTTCAGGCAGGTAACTCTTTACAGAAAGCGAGTTCCAACCACTCCAAAAGCTGGCAGTGTTAAGCATCAATAACATGGCCTCTCAAATAGCATTTCTATTGCATGTTCCGATGGGGGCCTTAAAGGTTTTAAGAATAAAGCAAGCATTATGAAATATTTCTGCTACTTACTGTATCTCTCTTCAGAACGATGCCTATCTAGGGACTCTCTCAGATCCAGTCTTTGTCCCAGGAATAGTTCTTTCTTGATGATTTGATCAAATCTGTTGATAAAAAAAATAAACAGAATTTCCAGTTAGAACACAATGTTAAGAAAAAATTATACACTTTGTCTTCAAACTTGGGTCTTCTTTCTATCATGACTGTCGCATGGATATGTTTACACACAGAACAACTTTCAGAATTTGGATGAACAGATGGCAACGAATTGTGATTTTCAGTCACGAGATCTGCTGCTTTTATTTCATACAATAAACCCATCACAGGTCCAGCCAAACCTTTAGCGCAGCAGATGGGAGTTCAGTTTTACAAGGAATACTATAATTTTATACCTGGATTTGTCTGACGGGATTTTGCCTGCGCTATGGGCACTACAGCCCAGCACTGAAAGCCAAGTTGCAACCAGAAAAGAAATGGAACTGAAGGTGCAATCCCAAAAGAGAGGGCAAAGCAACTGCCTGGCCTTCATCTAGGTGAGGTGGGAGGGCTTCACAACCCTGCCGGCAAGGGAACCCATGGCCAACTGCTCAGCTGGGCTCTGCCTGGCCCTGACAGGTTCCAATGAAGCCCTGGTGGCTGGCACCACCTTCAAGAAGTGAAGGGAACTAAACATCTTGGCATTTTGCAAGCATCAACAAAGAGGATTTGGTTGCATAGACGTCTTTAAAATCTGTCCTTAGGCACCTGACATGATTCTTTAAATGGGTAGATACCTTTAGTAACCCAGCTTTACCAGTCCCATGGTTCTACATCTCAGCTGATGACTTTGCTTATTGGTCTGCCAAAGTAAAAAGTCATGAGAAATACACAAATTTAGGAAAAAAATCCAAATAAAGTACTATAAATGATCAAAGACCACCAGATTCAGCTTTACTTTTCTATGAGAAACCCTGTTCTTTATTAGAGTAACTTGCAGGGTATTTTAAACTGAGATGGATGCAGAAACACAATGCTAGATGGACTGGACAAATCCATCATAGCAGCACATTACTGAAAGTCATTACCTCCCCAGAATGTGGGGAGCTAACGCTGGCGCTATTGCCTTCAGATCATAAAAACCCGATGGCCCATAGCCCACAAGGGAGCACAGCATTGTTTGGCATTGAATTTTCATCTATTTTAGTTCTCCGTACCGTAGCCCTGGCTGGTCTCATCATCTGCACTGAGGGGGTGAGCATGCGAAACATTTTCTGTAGCTGCTTTCCCCTCAAGGGTTACTCCTGGAAATGCTGTATGGAACTAGCTCTCAATCTTCTGTCGTGTATGTTCCTTTAAAAACTGCATCTTCCATCCTGGCTACACTTTATTCAGTATGTTCAGCTCTTTGCAAACCAACCACCGTCCTCGCGCTGTTTAATACAGAGGGATTTTGTGATCAAATTGTTCCACCGATCAGCACGGCCAAATTTCTTTTTTCCAAAATAAAGTCTGTGCAAACCAGTAAATTAAATTACGCTGGACATGGGAGCTACATACCAAGTGCCACACAAGGGTCGTGCTGCACAATCTGGCACACACATAGAAAAGTGATAGCCAGGAGATATTTCCCTCTGTTTGCTAGCTGCTCCGCCCGCTAACTTGCCAAACAGAAATTCACAATAAGGAAAATGAAATTAACTGCCACATGAAAAAGCCAGGAAGCACCAGAGATTTAGTCAACTTAATTAATTTCTTCTAAACAGAATTCCCTAGTGTTCTTACAGCTGGGCTGATGAAAAATCACGGCTATGCAACTAAACTGAATGGAAAACGTTAAGAAAGCCAGGATTGGAGCAGACTTATGAGTCACTACAGAGCAATCCGAAGGGATGCAGAGGTCGTCCGCTCACCAGAATGTGGGCTGAAACAGTCGCTGATTTATTCTCCAGGAATCCCAATAAGAGGCACTCTCAGGGGAGCACAAGACAAGAGACTTTGCCATGACTGCAGCTACAAAGATGACTGCAGCAAGAAGTTCTGGCAAATGTTAGTGGCTGCGATAGTAAATCCATCCTGCACTCAGAAACCTTGGAGAATACCAGGGCTGATAGAGAAGCAGGACATAATCACAACTGCCTAACTGGTATGACGTGGGGAGTCTTTTATTTGTTTGCATTCTTATCAAAGAAAACATCTTCTAGGGTTAGCGTTTGGGACTCATGGTTTACGACTGAGGTTTCCAAATGGAAGGTCTTTAGGTGGCTTTGGACGTCCTTCTGAACTACAGGACCAGCAGACCTTCCTTGCAAGGAACAGAGGTAGCGTTACATTTTCTGCTGCATGAATTCAGAAGCGGTGAATTCCAGTGGCTGCTTTCAGACAGATGTAGGATTGCTTAATGAGATAGAAAAGGTAGAATAAAAAATTAGATGACATTATGAACCAGGCTTTCTATTGGAGGATCCTGGATCAGCCTAAACTAGGTTATATGCAAGGATTTGTCTTCATTTTAAATATGTTAATTTAAAATTAAACCAATTTTTAAAATATACCTGTAAGGCTCTAGACGACCAAACAATTATACAATATGCTAAAAAGCAATTAAATGAAAACCCACAACCTTGGCCGCCCACTACTTTGCTCTTCCATAATTTAAAATGGAAACTTTTAATCCGCCTGACAGAGGCACGGCTTCTTCAGCAGTATTCCTGGAAGTCACCACACTCAGGTTATGTCTGAGTAAGTCAGGCAGAACTCCTGCTCTCTGAGCCCTTGCAAGATGGCTGTGTGTGCAGTCCAGACCCTTTATAACAGGGGGATGCAGCTCTGGCGACCCTACTGATTACTCCTGTAGTACGTGGAACTGCACATTAAAGAAACTGCGACATCAACTAGCTAGAACTATAAGAAATGACCTTACATGACATTAAAAAAAGCAGTAAGCCCATGTAAAATCAAATATATAAAAATGAAGCAGCTTTAAGTGAGCAGTTGGGAACAGAAAGCGAAATGCAGGGCATCAAACTTAAAGCTGAAGGAAGAAACCGCAGTCTGGGCGCTACAAGCTGGTGCCATACAGAAGTCCAGATGAAAATGAACGTGCTTCTGACTCTTACAGAGCTGCTTTCTGCCAGCTGTGGCACACTAACCGATTCATCACACTCCTGCCTGTCACAAATTGCATTAGTTTCATGCTTAAAACGCAGTTCTGTGCAAGATGTGAATAACAGCTGTTTTATCAACCCTAAACAGAAAGAACAAGAAGCACGATTGGCTTTCGCTAAGCTCTGTGAAACTTTTCTGATGTCAGTAGCATTTCTGTAGCGGCTGCTGAAGGCAGGGCTTGGCCACAACAGCCTCGCTAAAGGTCACCAAGAAGTTTTGCTTCCCAAGTCTCTTGGTGCCTGGCCATCCCCATCCCCACTGCGGCATCCAGTGGTTACCTGCATTGCCAGCTGTGGAGCTGAACCAGTGGGAAACTTGGGTGATTTTTAGGTTTGACTCCAGTTATCAGTTCTTCCTCTTCATCAATAGCTTTCTTCACGTGCCTTTCTTATCAGCGGCTATGGTTTGATGAAGGTTCTCACTCAGACATAAGCCAAAAAATAAATAAATAACAATAATTTCTTAAAAAGGTAAATTAGGACTAGGCTCTCTAACCTCCCAGGACTTAAAGTTCCCATTTAACCATTAAAGCAGTGGCGGAATTTGGCAGCCAAAGCCATTTTTACTTGGTATGATAACATGTGTCACCACCTTTTAACATTTTTAATGGCATCTGCATTTTAAATGGGGAAAGCGATCCCAGAAGTGCATAAAATCACTCTGCCAGATGTTGATGTAGCAGAAGAGGAATCCCAGAGCTATCACATACTGGAAGCCACAGTTCATCTAGCAATCCAACCTGGAAAACACGACGAGTGCTGTGGGTAACGTTCAAACATCTGTCTTTCTTCCAGAAAGAAGGAAAAAACCCACACCCTGGATTTTTTTAGAGCTACATACATCAATGCATACTCTGAAAATGCTGCGAACTTGTACGTGCCATTTTCTGTCTGCTTTTTAAGTAACCTCACTTTGAGTGTAGACATGGCTCTTCAATTCTGTCTAGAAAAGATGACTAATATGATCCCAGCTAGAAATGTGCAGTTTTAAGTACGTTATTCTGTGGTTTGCATCAACTGTCCACAGCAAGATGGGAATTATTAATCCCTGTAGCAGCCTGCCCCACACAAATAGATTCATTTAACAGACGTAAGATTTAAGTAATACTCCCTGCTCACAATGCAAAATTTGGAGGAAGTCCAGTGAAAGTAAAATACGGAGCACAGAACACGTGAAAGGAGGAAATGGGAGGACGAAAAGTGTCCTAAACAGCCGGCTCATTCTTGCCTTCCCAGGAGGACACCAGACTGGGCAGCCTTGGAGAAGGAGGAGGAATCCTGTCTGCTTCCTGAGGAAGAACGGGGAGCACAAAATTCACTAACCCCCACCTCTGGGAAGCTGACTCCACAATTATTCCTTGTTTTAAACTAGAAAAAGTGTTCCTGAAAGTCCTACACAATAGCACAGTGCCCTTAAAGGGGCATCTTTCTGTCTGATTTCCACTGGTGATCAGATCTATAACCTGAGAGATGAGTTGTTCACATGCATGCAGGTTAAAAGCATTTTTTTTTAATTAAGAACCTAATACAAAACCTGCAGAAGTAGCTAGAAAGTTCTTAAGCTTCAAAAGGATTTGGATGAGTGTGTTGTTGTGTTAGAGGACGGCAAAATAAATGGTGCACTGCACTTTTTTCCTGGTAAAGTGCCTGAAAAACCCACACAAATGAGAGCTCTTCAGAGGTTTTTTTTTAGTAATCTAAGACAAAAACCCTTGCAGAAAGACAATCCCTTTAAATGATCACAGTATTACATCATCTCTCAAAGCATTATTAAAATACCATTCCCATAGCGTCAGCTGGTACAACTACCACCAGGAAGGAAAACTGAAGTAAATGGAATATTTCATTTGCAGTCGTACTGCACGGCTAGAAATACCGTAACAGGTTGTAATTTTGGGGGAGGATAATAGGCTGTAATAATATATGCTGTGGCTGCTTTTTGGTTTTAACATATTTCTAAAATAGACCAAATTTCCATCTTTTAACCAAGTGGTTACAGCTGTAGCATATTTTGTGTTACGGCTGTCAGAATATGCTTACATGACAGATGACTGTATTTTATTTTACAGAACGAATCATACAACCGTAAAATACCCTGAGTTGGAAGGGACCCAGAGTGATGCTCAGTGCAGCCTGGGTTTAGAAGTACCAGTCAAGGACTGTACGGTAACAGCATTATGGTAAGAACAGGAAATCAGAGCGTGTGCCTGTCACAGATGAGAGGCTACATCTGACAGACAGAACTACAAGGTGGTAGGCAGATCGTGTAACACGCGATTTCAAGCCAGAGCTAATCCACTGGCTAAATATTGCTGGGTATTTGGAGGTATCTCAGGGTTGAGGAGATTGCCTGCAGGTATTTGTTGTTTTGTTAAGATTTGGGTTATGACAGGCTTAGGGGGAAGCAGAGAGCTGGCTGCAAACAACAAAGTGGACAGGTTGCACGTAACTGGTAGTGAAGACATGTGGGTGAGCCAGAAACATATTAACTAACCAATAATTAAGGGGCTGGACCATCAGCCATACTGAAAGGAGAGAGACAATGTTATTAACAATTCTAAACATAAAGCTTAAAGCTTTTAATGTGTTGTGTTTTGTTTTTGTTTTTATTAATAAGACTTAGTTGAGACAATGTTCAATTCAATAGAACCGAACTAGAAGTTAATGGGAAAATTAAGCGTAGACAAAATGCTTTCTAGTTTAAAGTAAGCAGAAGGCACCAAAACTATGAACTGGGAAAATGCAATCTTGTACATGTTTCATGAACAGAAAACACCAGGTACTCTAGGATGATCTCAGAAATGGGATAATGGCAGTGAACTTACGCCTCAAACACATCTGGGAGGTCATAATTCCATTTCCAGTCTTGGAGAATTGAGGTGAAACGTGCTAATTCCTAACAGAAACAGCAATGACTACATTTACTTTCAAAGCAGTTACAATATATTTTGCTGACGCTTTTCAAGAAAAATGATAAAATGGTCTAAGACATTTCTGTGCATCAAAGCTATCTTTGTACAGTAGGGTTACAA
Organism: Nettapus auritus; assembly: GCA_011076525.1. NCBI lineage: Eukaryota > Metazoa > Chordata > Aves > Anseriformes > Anatidae > Nettapus > Nettapus auritus. The sequence continues at coordinate 4,214,476 of CM021771.1, read as the reverse complement.
GTCCCTCCACAAGCATGAGCCTACTTCATGCATTCCAAGTAAAAGCAGAATTGTCAGGACTTTTATATAAACAAGATTGAGCACATGACAGTAAACAGGCTTTATATCCTCAGACTTCTGGAAATTCATGTAAGTTATTGTTGATGCCACAGAAGACACTGAAAAACCTTATTACCCAGATGAGGGAATCACCAAATGCTACGTACTACATTTAGTCCTTGGTTCAAGGTAAAAACATTGCCTCAGATCAAATTGATAGAATGTGATTGAAGAAATTATGGGCTGGGCTCAATGCTATACGCTTGTACACTTGTGAAAACCTTGCTGGAATTGTTGTGCTATTATTATTATTATTATTAATTACCAAGTCTTAAATGATACAATATTAATTACTCAATATAGTTATTGAAGCCATTACTTCCTTGCCACAGGAGCAGGTTATGAAATACAATTTTCAGCTGGACAATACAGCCGTCTAGAAGCGCTTTCATTCCTAGACTGCATATTCCAACCTAAAAACTCATTGAAAAAGGGAATGTCAGAGAAAATGTCTCAATTGATGAGAAATAGATTGAATTAGTTCTGTGAAATGGAGAGCAAGTGGGATTAATTTGGAGAAATATTCCAAAAGCAATCCCTATAACTGATAAAACACTTTGCACTTTGCCTACAGAAGAACAGGCTGTTGGATGTCAGACAAATTGTGATTGATTCGAGTCTGCAAAATGCGAATAGAACCTGCTGACACTTCTATACTTTCATTCCCACTGCTCCCGTTCCTTGAAGTCCTTCAGCCAGGAGCTTTAGCTCTGTGTTCAGATCTGGTAGGTGGGTATACAGGTCTCTGTTCTCAGCTAGAGAAAAAGTAACTTTTTCATAAAATTTGAAACCACAATTTACATCCTGTAATGTGGCTATTATGTGGATTCATTTAACAAATACAAAACAGCAAAACGTGCACGGTAGAGCATATGGACCTCTTAATTTTACCATTAATTATCACAGTTTTCCAAGGTAACGTGAAAAGAGAAGCAGAGAGATTAAAATACATTTCTTGCTAAGATCACTTTCTTATTTCTATTACAATTCCAACACAGGAGAATAACAGGAAGTTTCAGGTTCCCGTCTATGTCCTCTCAAAATTGAGTCTATTTTGTCTCTGTGGTCTAGAAATATTTTCAGACTTTCTCTTAGTGTTTGCCAGTAATTTATTCTAATATAAACATTAGTTTAGCATTCTTTTTGATTAAAGCAATGTTCCAATTCTTTCACTGTTGGTATTTTCTCTTTCCAAAGAGATTTTTTTCAGTACTACTAAGCTAAAGTTACTGCTCTGCTTTTCTTCATAATCTCCCTCGTCTGAGGACCTAATCCAACTCTCATTTATTAATATAAATACATTCACACGGGGGATCAATTAACATTATTTCAGTATGATGGAAGATAATGTGGTGGGGAGGAGAGGGCAAGGGAGAGATTTAAAATTATATTTAACATACTGACAGTATTTTAATTTTTTAATCTACTTTTCACCCCTCCCAAAACACAGTCACATTACCTACTGAATTGCTGGCATTTATGAAGACTGATGAAAGCTTCAGATGTGTGTTGGGATTTTCTCATCTTCATACTATTATCCTCAAAACTGTTTGGGGGTAAAGGCAAAACACTAAATGTTCCAAAATTTTAACCATGGTTGAAGATGAAAATAGGCAATACAAAAAATGGGGCGAGCAATGACACCAACTATGAAGCAGTGTCTGTGTTGGTGCCAGTATTGTTACTGAGCACTGGAATAGGTAAATACAAAAATATTTTCCCTGTGGCAAGGGGCCTATGAGCATAAAATTAAACTGACTAAAATTAATCACCTCTGTACCAAAACCAGTAATGGAATAAGTTATGAAATCGTTACTTCTTACTCAGCTTGGCTGGGCTTTCTAGGGAAAATAAATGTCTTCTGCCAAATGAAGTGAAAACAAAATTGCCAAAGGTGAACAACTGGGATATTTTGGTCACCCATCAGGAATCACCTATAAATTGTTCAAACTCTACAAAACAGCAAAGCTTTTGCTGTTTGCACCTTATTGCATTTTATTTTTCAGTTGACAATTATATACCCCGAAAAAATACTGTGATTTGTTTTTTCTTTCTCCCTCCCAGAAATGGTAGAAAGGCAAAATTACCATTCTTTTATGTCACTTCCCTTGAAGAAAAGTAGGGCCTACTTATATGGCCTTCTACTTAATAACTGAATTTAAATTTCAAATATCAGAGAATAGTACGGTGAATGGCCTTTAAGACAGTGTATAAAGGTAGCACTTGCACCAAGACTTCAGAAGTTTAGGAAACTACATTATATCCAGAACTACCTATAACATCACTCTGAAGTAAGCAGGCTTGGGTCTAGACAGAAGCATTCAGTGCTAGCTTCAGGTGTGAGCAGGATTAAGAAATACAGCAGTCTGGGGGGTTTGTTCATTTGGTTGGTTGGTTGTTTTTTTGGTTTTTGTTTTTCGAAAGAAGGAGAGGGGCTTTTCCAAGCATTTATCTTTCTGTACTTTGACAAGAATTGATATTCACATTTTAGATAGCCACGTTCAGAATTAGATTCTGATCCAGTACTGAGAAAACAAAGAAAATAAGGGCTTTTTAAAAATGCATAGTATATACATAATAACAAATATAAACCAGTTACTTCAGAAGAGAGACCCTGGGGCTATTTTCTGTGGACACAGTTCTATGAAAAATATAAGTTGTTTGGTAAGGTTAATACATATATATATATATATATTATGAAATGTTAGGGGAAAAATAGAAAGCAAAACTTTTAATAAGCAAAGTGATAGAACCTGAGGAGCTCTACCAGAGATACAAAATGGCTCCCATATGAGAAACAAATTCAGTGACTTTTGTTTGAGAAGAGATACTAAAAGATGGACTATGGCAGAAGTCTGAAAAGAAGAAAGAGTGATACAGACATGTAGAGAGATGAGAATGGCTTTTTTTGTTTTAAAATACAAGAAATAGGGGAAAGGAAATTATCAGTGGGGATGCTCAAAACATATTACAGGAGATAGTTCTACACACAGAAGTTTGCTACACTGTGGAAATTGTTGAAGCAGGATGCCACCAACGTCAACATTTTATGCAACTTCAAAACATAATTTTATAAATTGATAGTATAGAAATTCATCAAGATCAACTTAATACCCAGATATTCGTTTAGATTTCAGTTTTAGTCATTTAAATGACATTTAACGCAATAACTTGTTTGCTTGCTCCTTCATAACCAGAGACCTTTAAGGAAAGGTTGGACGTGGTGCTTAGGGACAGGGTTTAGTGGGCGACATTGGCAGTAGGGAGGTGGTTGGACCAGATGATCTCGAAGGTCTTTTCCAACCCTAATGAGTCTATGATTTCACTGCTATCACATGCATTTTGCATTCCAAGAACGAATTCCGCTAGAAGTCTGAGCGCAATGCCTATTTAGAAAGAGTGTTTAGAATCAGTACCAAAACTGAGGTGAGGATAATCATACTTGGAGGGGCACGGAAAGCCTCAAGCGGAGAGAAGCCGCCAGATCTCTAACCCGAGCGAGGCAGCTGAGGCCCAGCGGGCCCGCACCACAGGCCCACACCGCCACCTGCTGCCGGCGGCGCCATCTTGCAGCGGGGCAGGGGCCGGCCTCAGCCCGCTGAGCACCGAGATAGCGCAGCACTGCGACGGGTTGCCCATGGGGAAAAGAAGGGAAAAGACCTCCAAGATCATCTGGTCCAACCGTCCCCCTGCCACCGATATCACCCACTAAACCATCATGTGGTTGGCATCCCTAAGTACCGCATCCAACTCTGTTGCAGGGCACAGCCCGTAACTACCAGGAATATCAAAGACAGGCTGACAAACCAGAGAAAATATTCCCTGAAGTCACAACTCAGTGACTTTTTAATGCTGTGAAGAACCAATTACAGAGTACAATAACTACCTTCACTAATAAGGAACAACGTTTAATACCGCATTTGGTTCTACTACTAGTTGCTGCCTCAAACATCTGTGAAAGACGCACGAACCTGCCCCAGCTACAAGCCAACCTGAGTTTTCTCTCATGCACCCAGCCAAGGCAGAACTGTTTCCAAAGTGTAGCTGTTCAGTGCCTCAAAACGCTTTGCAACATGTTCTCATTCCCATAAGGCACTCTGCAGCCAGCAGACTGTTGTAATAATATTTTTTTGCAAGAATGGACTTGGAAAATAATAGCTTTTTATTATTGCGTCTTTGTGCCAGTGCAGACAGAATCCTAACTTACCAGATGTTTCTTATTTCTTTTTCTAAACTGTACTTTGGCTTTTGGTATTTGTAAGACCTGAGGCTTTCAAACAAAGAGGTTTCTGTATTACCTTAAGAAATCAAAAGATTTTTAAACAAATATCTTATTTAGCACTATGTCAAAAAAAAAAATAAAAATACATATATATATATATGTATACATATATATGAGTGTAGTCTGATTTTGAGCTCTACGACTACACCAACCCTCCCTCTTCAGTGAACATTTTGGGTAACTCTTATGGCCTCACCTGCTCAAAAAAGAAAAAAAAAAAAAAAGAAAAAGAAAGAAAAAAAAAAATGTAATAAAGTTCTGGAAGTCCCATGAATGGAAAAACGTTCATTATGTGAAAAATTGAAGTTTTGACAAGGAAAATTGTGGTTTGGAGATTTTGGGTTTGGTTTCGTTTTGCTCATTATATTAAAATAGTGAAACCCCAGAACTATGTAGGGCCCTACATTTTGCAGAGAAAAATGCTGGAAAGTATTGACGATCTTGAATGTATATTCAGGGAAGTTAGGTGCAACAGCATGAAAACTAAAAATCAAGTATGCTTTGTCCTGTCAGTGCAAAGTCATACCTATTACTTTTGATTTCAGGTTAACTGAGAAGGGAAAATCACAGTTTTCTTACCACAGCTGCTTCAACAGACATGTGACTGAAGTTTTTTATTTTGCTGCTTGCAAAAGATGCTAGTACGTTTCAGTTCTTTAATCCCTAACAAGCAGCAGCTTCTGCTATAAGAAAATAGGAGCAAGTATGGAAGGTACACCGTTTACAGCAGCTGATTTTTACTAACTGCTTTTGTGTGCAGCCATTATAAGAACAGTGCTTGAATTATGGATAGTCTTTAAGCCCTATATCAGAAGTCTATACTGCTTTTGAAAAATAAGTATCTCAAAGGATGTGGAAAACTCCCATTCCCTGTATAATAGGCAAGGCAGAATGAATTCTCCGGAGCAGAGGAATTAAAGTAATCTGAGCACAGTAACAGTTAGGCAAGAGGCAATGGCAAATTAAAAAGTCCCTGAAGCTATTCCAAAAACTTACTGTGCAGTTTACAACTTAAAATAATGTTACACTGAAGTGCTGTACACAGAGACCTAACTCAGTTTGATCTCTTTGATTTGTTTTCTGTCCTACCTCTGGATTTTTGTTATCAGACTAACAGTTTACTAAACCAGGATGGATCATTTTTTTTCTTTATCACCTGCACGACAAATTGGCAGGCACTGTTGGTTGCTCAGCCACTTGTCTCACTACAAAATGTTCCAGTGGCATCCTCAGTGCCCCCCCAAAAATAATCTTTTTGAATTATTTCTTCACTCACAAACTGCTTATTGACTTTTATATCTTTAAATGTACTACTAAGTATAAACAATGATATAAAACAGATAACTAGGTTCCCTGTGATACAATTCTCAAGCATAGTGAAGCAAAGCCTCCATATGGGGCATGGCAGTGAAAAATAAAACACTAACTACAAACTCACGTTTATTTTTGTGTTCTTGAAATCTCACATAGACTTTTTCTGCCAGTATATGTGGAAACTCAGATCCACAATAACGTAATTTTAGACCTGGGCAGTCTCCCTGAGGTAAACAGGCTCATGGCTAGCTGTCAGACTTAGCTGCGGTCACTCTTGGCCTCTCAGGTCTCTGTGCTGTTGCCTTCTCCTCTGTCTACCCTCCCTTCAGTGAGGACAACTACCCTCTCTTTCAGCTACACCCTGTTCTGTAATTTCCTAATACTTGAAAGGAAAAAAAAAAAAAAAAAAAAAAAAAAAAAAAGCCTCATTATTTTGGTGCTGTGAAGTCCAAAGTCCAACAGCTCTCACGTCCAAGTTAGAAGGCCCAGAGTAGGCCTTCAGCAATGGTGGAAGGACTCACTAGTTAAAAACTTGTGGGGGTTTGTTGTTTTTGTTGTTTGGGTGGGGGGTCTTTTTGTTTGTTTGTTTGTTTGTTTTTAAGGCCAGATTCTAAGTTTAAAAAGACAACATTTAGAAGAAGGCAAGCTAAGGCAGATCTGGGTTTTCAGTCACTTACTAGGACATGATTGTTGGTTGCGAAAACTGTAGCCAAGTTATGGTGCCTGTTGGCGACCATGGTGAACTGTCTTCAATTTCAAATAAACTGACTAGAAAAGGAGAGTTACCATCTCTAGTGCAAAAGCTAAAAACTTAATGAAAGCTGAGTTGACCCTGTGTGCAATGTTAGCAAACATCTGCATCTCTGAAGAATTTCCACTCAGGAAAGCTGTCCATGCTTGATTCCTTTTCAAGTCCTTCTTGTTGTAGTAACCATAACAAACACTCAGCTACTGTAATCAACATTTGTTCATTGATCTATCTCCTTCCTAGATCTGCTGTGATACAAAAGCCTGGTTTCTTACCAATGGTACTTACACATAATTGTCCACTTGCCTGACCTTTCCTGTAGCTCGGGAACCACCAAATGTCCTTCCCAGACTGAGCTGATCCCGCCACAAGAGCTTCCGCTCACACCAGCAGCCACCACAAAGGTAACCAACATGGGGGTGATCCCAGGAGACTGAGATTTCAACACTTGGTATCTTCTCAGGGTGGAGGCATAATGCCAAACTAAAACCTTTCACCTTTTGTTAGTCAACAGCATGGAGGCCTTGCAAAGACAAGGTTCAAGTTTCCACTAGCATCAACCAGGACTTTTCACAGCCACTATAGAGGGAAGATGAGTATTATTGCTTATTCTGCAGCCTCTGCACTGGGACAGCCAGTTTCTGAATATTATTCAACAAGATACGGAAGTGGTGTCCAAAAAAAATGTATAGGAACCACAGTAAGCACTCCAAGACCAACTTCAGTTTACTGTGCTTATTTTTTAAACACAGTATGACCAATTTCAGTTAAACATGAACTCAGTATAAGCAGTAATTTTGACGGGTTTCTATGCAGTTCACTGGAACATGATTTTAGCTCTAAATGTAATACTTAAATGTAACTCAAACCCTGAGGAGGAGCATCTCCTTGGTCATGCTGCTTCTGGAATTTGACTATATGCAAAGAAATGGTTCCAGTACCTCTACCATCTATTTCTCCCACCTTGCCCAGCCTTTTAAGTCAGGCTCTCAGGATTTGTTTCCAGAGCTCTCCTGACTCTTTACAGCCACTTAGTAGCAGCTATTTTCTCTTTGGCTACTTATACAAAACAAATCCTAAAAATGCAGAGAGCTGCCTCCAAAACCCTCTATCAACACACCCATGCATTCCCTGATACACACCTGTTCAAGGGCAATTTCTGTTTCAAGAACATGAAACCTAGAAAAGATTGCCAAAGGCAACTAAGAGTGTCAGCCTTGGAAGCTTTGCAATCCTAAATCAGAGGCACAACATGCTAGCCAATACAAACACAAATAAATAAATAAATAAACAAACAAACTTTATACATGGAGGGGAGGAAAAAATCAGCAAGAGATTTTTGTTTTATAAACATACGTTCAAATATTAAATAATAATAATAATAATAATAATAATAAAAATCCTTATAGCTGCTTCAAGTAGTTTGGGAGTGTAATGGCTGTGGAGTCTTTTTCTTCTTTCCCATGTAAATTGGTGGGCTGCCTGTGGCAATGTACATGTCACCTCATTGCTGATAGCAATGGAAAAACCATCTGCTGTGTTTACTGAGTAGTAAGCTGAATTGTGGGGATGAAAGTCTGGAGTGCATCCATGCCTGGAAAGCTTTATTGCATCCATGTGAACACAGTGACATGCAGAGAATAGCTAGGGTTGTCCTAGGTTTGACTCCTAGACAGTCAGAAAAAGATTTCTGCCCTTACCTCTTTACAGTTGCCCTTTCTGTAAACAAACCAATTTCTAGCATACTTCAAGAAATAAGACATACAACGCTAGATATTCTACTACTACCATTCATGTATTCCTCCTGCTTTATTCCCTGACGTTTGACATAGAACCATGAAAAATAGGGTCTGAGTTTCAAGTGGTAACTGTTGCAGAATATAAAAATTTGGTAAGCAATGGATTTTTTTTTCCTTATTTGAACCATATGCTCTGCTCTGTAATCTATCACAGACAGGACTTTACTTGTTACATAAACGTAGCATCCTCTACTGTTGAGTTAGACGTGTGTTTTATGAGGAACTAAACAAAGCTATTAATTCATGTGAACTTACCTTTTAAACCACCTTGAAGGGTAGCTTACAAGCACAAAGCTACCTGGCACTGACATATACACAGAAGGGCCATTAAGGACAAGACAGCAACTGCTTGGCTCCACCAAGACAAGACCAGACAAGTTCAGTCGTGGATTCTTTTTGAGCACACTCAAAATTTGTAAGTGTTCAGAGAAACAGTTCCATTTCTATCTTTCACATTAATGACCAGGCTGCTGGTGATTTGTTTGGTTTTAATTTAGACCCTGGAAAAAAAGCACACCCTTCTAACACCTGTAAAAATACTGCAATTAATGTATGTCTAGGAGAGTCGGTCAGAAGAAAATATTTGAACACAGATGAAAGACATTTCCTTTGGCCACAACAGAATTTTATTAGATACATATTTGAGGCCCTTTAGTTAAATCCTGTGAAGAGTTCGAAAGAGGCTTTCGACTGAAAACTGGTCAACTGGGTATTTGGAGATGTCTGTGGTTTCTGATGTAGAATTAAATGAATTAAGACTGTCAGTATATTGCAGAGAAGCACTACTTAGGAAAACACTGTCGTTAACAATGTTTTGATACAAAGAATAAAAGGAAAGTTTTCTGAAAATTGGATTCACTTTCTGTGGCCATCAAATATTAGAAAGGCAGAAAAATGACAAAAAACCTACCTATTATAACAGTAATTACCAATGATGCATGTTTTGAGGTAATTTTTAAGCCGTTGTGTCTTTCTCTAAGGGATTTCAAATCCATTGTACCACACAAGCACAAATAAATTCTGATAGCTTGAAAGAGAAAATGAAATTAACAGCATACATTAATGTATTCAAGGCACCACTTGATTTAGGTAATTTTTAAAGTCTAGATACATCTCTCCAAGATTGAAATTTTTACTCACCAGTTTTCAGAGAAAGAATATTTGCTCTGGTGCCTGAAGAAAGGTGAGAATTTTGAGACTTTGATTCTTGATGCTCTTCAAGCTATGCAGTTAAGACGAGTGGTGAGCAAAGTCGAGCTAATGAATGATATCAATAATTCTCTCTGAACATACAACTACAACTGTCTCCTACAAATAATGGAGAAAGTTTTAAATATGTGGATGAACTGTGCCATTGTAGCAAGTTTAAAAAAGAAAAAAGAGTCATTAAACTTGTAATCCAGGCTGTGAAAAATGGGTAAACTCTTCGACCTTGTATTATAAGTCATAAAAACTATTTAACTGGGTTTCCCTTACCTTATACACACATATGTTTTCTCAAATGAATATCAGAAAACTGTCATAATGCAGTTTTGGCTCCAGATCATTTTAGGCTACCTTGAGAAGCACCCACAGAACAAACTGAAATATGTGATTTTTAACCAAAACGTAAGCAATTTGTCAGTCAGGTAAGCAGCTCCATCATAAGCTTCTGGTATAAGCAAACCAGTTAAAACTTCTTTGACCAATACTAGAACCTGGACAGCTAAGCTTTATAGAGAACTAAAAACAGAAATCAATCTAGATTAATAAATATTGCTTTAAGTGCAAAATACTACTGCTCTATTATGTTTCTATAAAACTTCTCTTGTAGATTATCGGGCTGCTTGTAAAAACAAAACTTCAAAAGAGATTCAACATATGGTTTGCAGATCAGATAGTTCACAGCTTTGTAGTTAGGGCTTTTTGTTTGTTCTAAGAAACACAACTTGTACTTCATATGCCACATTTATCAATGTGCATAGACCTAGCCATCTGGTGTGTAAGCAAAGTCTAATTTTTAACCCTTGTCCAGCCCAGTTGCAATGTTTCCATTTTTTGTTGTCAATTTATAAAGCTTTCATTAAGGTGTCAATCACATAGCAAACAAACATTCGTGGGTAAAAATCTATCATCAACATCTCTGGAAACCAACTCCCAAATGATCTACAGGTACCTGTTACAGTAAGGCACAGCTATTACAGCATTCATCTCATGTCAAAAAGAATGATTTCACATACTAGAACCTCACCTTACATTTCAGAAAGTACTTCATATGATTCATACTTCTTACTTCTTGGCCCTTCCACAAGCTGAGCTCTATTAACTACTGGTTTTCTTGGACTAGCTTCAGGCAAGACTTCTCAAAGCTTAACTATTAGATTTCAAAGCTCTGTTTCTTATCCAGAGATAATTTCTTACCCGGTGCAATTAATAGTTCAAAAATGTAAATATTATATCTGCATGAAATTGCCAGTTTCTAATAGGTGGGTAATAATTTCCACTAGCAGAAACCTAGCATTGCAAATGCGACTAAGGAGGATTTGTCATGGAAAATTCTATCGTGAAAGAGCTATGCGTTGTTTTATTGTCAAAAAAAAAGACCGTAAGCATAACCAGATGGAGAGATCTGCCAGAAATTGCTGTATTATTTTTCTTTCTCCCAAAAGCATTTACTGTGGTGGCGGTTTAGCATTCAGTTACCCAGTGTTTCTCATGGTAACGCTATTTTTGCAAGGAAACAGTCCCGCAATACACTTTTGTGAAAGGTCAGCAGCAGGCATCAATGCAGCTCTGTCTTAATTGAAATCAGTTGCAGATTCATTATAAGGAAAGGTAAAATAGTTGTTTTCGTACCAAGCACACAATAAAACTACTTAGTAAGTCCTCAGTTAAGTCCTCAATTAAACTCAGGACTAGTCATAACGTGGAAAAGGGAGATGGCGCAGAAGGGGAAGGGATGTAAGCACCTCTCCTAAGCATAGGCCAGCACAGGCACACTGCAGAAAGATTTAGAGCACAGCACACATAATTCCATGAAGATGTTTTCCATTGTTTCAGATATCAACTCATAAATGTTTGGAATCAAAAGGTAAATAAAGTTGTTACTGATTTACAGAGCAGCGTGGCATCTGCTACCCTGTGCACCTTGTCCGTGCAGTTCAAAGGAATTCCAGTGCAGATCAGAGCTGAACTTCAGGGTATTTTTCTTTGACTGCAAAGAGCTTTAGATGGTTCTGACGGTTCTTGAATTTCTTTTATGGGATCAAAACCAGTTGGATATAATGTCTGGAATATCTCCAAGTGTTTATCCAGTTGCTTTTTGTTTGGTTGGGTTTTGATTTTTTTTCCTCCTCCTGTAGTTTTATAGGCCCTGTAAAGGGGTAGGACACCACCGTTCTATTGCCTCATAACAAAGCTTTTACAAGTGCTGTGCTTCAAATCTACACAAACGATTTTTTGAAGCAACTTAGAGACAAGGAGCATGCGTGCCTCAGCACTGTTACTGTTCCTTACACTTAAGTAAATCAACTGCAGTTAGAAAATAAATCCTTAACAGAGCAAAGAACTTGGGAAGAGCTAAATACAACAAGCCATTAGAGAGGTACAAAGCTCGTTTCATTTCAATGTCTTAGAAAGCTGCTGGTACATACCTAATCAAGTTCTGCTGGAATGTACATTAAGCTGATGGAGGTTAAGCTTACAGTGCATGAACACTTACAAAAAACTGTTGGTGGCTTGGAAACTTCACATGTAGGCTCTAAAAATCTGCATGATGGGAGCAGACAATTGTATTTTTGGAAAAAAAAAAAAATACACTGAATAGTGAGAATAATAAAAGCCAGAAACACAGCTGAAGTCTGAATTTAAGATGTTTACTCAGAAAGGCGTCACCAGCTTCATTGTAAGCCGTATTAAAGAAAAGCTTAGAAATAAAGGCAGTGATGTATGAGACGATCTGCAGATTGCACCTACAATTTTGCAACAAGTAAATAGTTAGATACTGAGCATGGTGAGCTGTCAGAGAAATGATACACAAATACAAAAAACAAAGAGCACCTGATGGAAATCCCAGGATGACAGGACCATCCTGCATTTGTGTTCTTCAGGTTCCCAGAGGAAACAAATCATGGTACCTGTTTTGTTACTCTGGCAAACTAGTCACACATAAATCCCTTTAACTCTGGCATAACAGAAAATAAACAGGGAAAAGAAAAAAAAAAAAAAAAAAAAGAGAAAAAAAAAGACTAAATTAATTGACTAGATGAAGGTCTAGAGAAGAAAAATTAACATCTCTCTAATGTTTCTTTTCAAGAGAAACCAAGGAAGCAGGTATGATATGATAGTTTATAAATATATGAAAGATTTAAACATTGAAAGGGAAATGGTAATCAGAAAATGCTGCTCTGAAGGTCGGAGCTGCACATGCGTTCTAATAGGGAAACTGAGGGATTTCACTGCCCGGTGACACCGCTCCTGCTGCCAGCAAAACCATGTAAAGCCTTGCTCTTTCCCAAAAAGCATCAACACATGGGCGAAACAAGGTGTAGTGGAGCCTACGCTCTTAATTTTATGAGGAAACAGGCTGTGACTTCTGAGACGTAGCTCTCAAGTTTGACTCAAAGATCACGGAGGTTGCTTCTGAAGGAACAAAAAGTTAATTTACCAAATTACTCTTGTTTTCACATGCCTGATCTTTCACAAACGTATGGCAAAGTTTGGATTCACATTTGTATTGAGAGTTTTGCTGGAACCAGGAGGGGGATTACAAAACCAGAAGTCGTTTTTTGAGCCGTAACACCACGTCTTTTGCCACTGACTGCTCTGTGGATGGAAAGAGCTGTCATAAATAGCACAGAATGTTCCAAAAGCTGCTAGAGATGAAAAATGGTGATTTTAATCCTGTTGGGAACAGGCTTCCTTTGTAAGCAGAGACACAAGCGTGAGCAAAGTTGCAGCTGATTGAGATCTAGGTAGATTTTGATTGCAAACTGAAATGCTGTGGGCTTTGGGTAAGTGCTTTACCCGCATTTATTCACAGTTCTCAAACAAAGGCAATTCCCTTTCCATAGCTGAAGTGACGGAAACAAATCACAGTAGGACAGATAGTCTGTAGATTATGGAGTCTGATAATTTTCACATTAAAAAATGAATAAACTTTCAGGTTGGAGGAAATTATTCACAAACTCTGTGTAAAAACGTTGAGAGCTCCCTCCAGAGGGGGGGGGAACCCTTGTCACTCCATACTTCATTGCCTAGCGCTGTCTTCTGAGATGCCACAGATTCCCCAAGCCTCTTCAGAGTTTTAAGAAGTAAATTCACCAGCATCAGTTTCACAAAGGCGTGGGCAGACTGACCATAAATAAAAAGCGCCCCGTGCTGCAGCAATAGCAATATAACCCCACCAACAAGGCAAAACTTGGAGCGTGTCTTGCTGCTTCTGCTTTGCAGTGGTGCTTCTAAAGCAGAAACTAAGTAAAGGCTGGAGAAGTTATGGAAAAACAGACCTTTGAGTCCACTAACTTATTTTAGAAGTTATTTAGCTGGCAGCCGCCGCACTTGGCCTTTTGTCTGTTCCACACATGGCCTGACAGCCCAACACACTCCTGCTCACTGCTGGCCACTTCGACGCGCGCATTTTCCAGTGTCTGTGTAAGGCTGTTTTGGACTGATGTCATGGCTGCCACTCCAGCAGACCCATTAAAAAGAAAACATAGGTACCTAGAGCCTCAGCTGTTACCCAAACCAGAAACATACGATGGTAGCAGCGAGCTACGCCAGGTTCTGCTGTATGGCATCTGTGTACTGAGGAATGCTACACGGTATCTGCAGCAAAGTACAAACAGTTTAAGAGCATTTAAGCTCCAGGAAAATAATAATAATAATAATAATAATAAATAATAATAATAATAAAATCTCTGTAGCATTAGAATTGCAGCAGATCCCCCTCAGACTTTCTCTGAGTGCAACTGTAGCCATAAAAAAACACAGCAAATGGATGCAGCCTCCCAAAAGGACTGACGTGCTCTCGACACGCCCATTGGAGCCCACTGCAACACAAGATGAAAAGCTCGGTGTTCCTTCAGAATGGAATCCCGCAAGGAATGTTGCACAAAGGGGAAAGGAAGATTAAAAGCTTTAAAAAATGCACTTGATGCTGGTCAGAAGACAAACTGCTAAAAATCCGTTTTCATGCCTGAAACACTCAGAGCACACGCGTATTTGGGAAAGAGATGGACAGAAAGAACTCAAAGGCATGCCCTGGCAAATGCTTAATGAATATGATTCCTTTCCTCTAACTTAAAAAAATATAAATAATATACCTGAGGCTCTCCACTTTACCATTTACCAACAGGTAAATACATATAGCCTTCAGTTTATGTTTCTGAATCAAAAAATAAGAATTTCTGAAAAAGAAGATTGCCCCTGTGGTACCAAGAAGCTTCCAGCAAGAAGCAATTGCTAAGGATTTTAGGAAAAATAAAACAAAATAAAATAATTATAAAGAAATATGAAGGCTATGTGTGTAAATGTCTGGCCAAACATGCACAGGACTATATCAGCTTGCTTCAAGTTCAGGTGATGCTGGCTGATAATTGGAGCAGAAAAGACGGCAGGGTTAACTATTCATCCAGTCTTTCTTGGAAGGCAGGGTACCAGCTAAAGCTTAAGCAAATGGCACGTGACACGTTCAATATACCATTTCTATTGATCCACAAAAGCATCCACATGGATGCTTGGGACACCTGGCCATGGCGCAGGGCAGGTACGTGCATGGTAGAAATGTATAAACGAAGAAGTCTATTGAGTAATCAAGAGGTATCAAGATCTTTGAAGAAACACATATTACGTCCATTAAGGGAGGGAGAAAAATTCAGAGATCCAAATTACTGCTTAAATTAGAGCTAACTTCCCCGAACTATGTCTGTTAGGTGCACTACGATTAGAATATTCCAGTGCCATTGTGCAAAGCATTCAACGGGCCGCTTCGTTTTGCTTCACCCTTTTGTCTCCTGCCCCCGCAAAGAGGAGAGGTGCTCACTAAGCAGGGAATATCCAACATTTTGTGCATAAAGGGAAAGGGAAGTGAGCGCTGATAGACACTTCCAGGAGATGCCAAATGACAAACGTGAGAAAAGATATGGCCTTCAGTCATGTTTGCCTTGCCTTTCTGCTCTTGACAAGTCCTGTTGTCGCTTCTAATGACCCTAGAGAAGTAATAGAGCCTCCAGCACTCCCAGGCACCAAATAACATGAAGTTACTGCTGGACCGCTGTTTTTATGCAGGAGATGAGTGCTGATCAGGAGAGAGCTGAAGCTCTATAAAACGCCCATAAGCCTGGCAGTCTGCAAGGCTACCCGTTATGTGTCACACATAACAAGACGGCTAGAGACAGGAGGGAACCCATGAGCTAACTGGATGATGCAATACATGGATCTCGGTTATATTTGTTAATTTACCAGCTGTTATTAAAAATACAGCCTAAAACACAAAGCTGAACTGTTTGGGTTCCATTAGCCAAAGGCACAAACACACAAGAGCCAAATTATTACAAATCTTTTTTAAATAAGTGATCATTCATCTTTTTGATGGATAACTAGCTTTCAGTATGTTTTTAGAGGATTAATTATGGAAGCTTGCAAGAAATGACACCAGCATAGAACACAAAACCGAACAGAATGCCCTTCTGAGTCTTTACAGCTGAACTAGTCTGAAGTTTGCAATGTACAAATTGCTTTTATTTTCAATTGGCCTACTGTACTACATTTACTCTAGCATTACAGATGCTATTTAGCAGGTGCAGAGCCAGTCTAGATGATTCTGGTGTCATCCATCCCCAGCTTTTAGGGCATCATTAGGGTATCAGCCCCCAATCAAATGCAGCATTTTTTGGTAAATTACTTAAGATGACAGCGAACTGCTGTAACGTGCAGAGGGGTCCGAGAAGTAGGCCGTGTGGACCAACAACATCAGTGTAGGACCTTGGTACTCGTTAAAGAGCCAGAAATGAACATTTTCATCTCTGGAATCTTAAATCTTTGGTCCTGGGTCTCAAAATAGGTGTATCACATCTATGTCCCAGTGAAGACAGACGGCTGTGAACACACACAGTATTGGTAAGGAAACTGTGACCTGGCACGGTGTTACCTCCAGTGCTTGAAAAATTCATGCTTTGCACTCTTTGATCCAGGACAGCATTTTCTATATGTCTGGATGATGCAAAATAAGCACAAATCCATGTTTCCTAACCATCTAATGTTTATACTGATTTTCAAACACAGCTCCAGGGGGACGGGGGCCACGGCACACGATGCAATTGTAAATTCCCCCCACACACACTGTTACAGTCCCTAATCCCAAACCCTGTTTCATGGCACAGCTAAACCACCAGGACACCTTTCTGAGCAGGAATTCCAGCGTTCTCTTTTTCCTACTGAAAAAGCTCCTATATTATTTTGATTAGTAACATGTCAGAGATTTGCTTGGCCGGTGTAGCTACATGATGGAATACTTTTTTCCGCTATAACTAGAAAGAAAATATTCCTGTTCAGCGCATGAATTATGACTTCATTTTCCTCCAAATAACTGTCTTTGAAACGGGTTTCAGCAACACCTTACAAGTAGTGGAGGCTTTGCCCTTCTCCTCCCAAAACACCAAAGGCTTGAAAGTTTGAACATTCTGGCGCTTATGTCTCAGTAAAGAGAAAATTAATATAACAAATAATAAAATAAATAAGATACTTTTCCAAGCAAAACGTTTTGTCTTGAAGAAGTAAATCTTTCTAAGTCTCAGCTGTTCTCCTGAAGGCTGGGTGGAAACATGCAACTCAGGGCTCTCCACGGGTTTTGGACAAGGCTTCAGATTTTAGGGGACTTTCTTTTCCCAGAGTTAAATGCATAATCTCAAGATTCAGCTACACAAAGGCTGTAAATGTCCTTCAAATTTGCTAAGATTGAGAACACTTGTGTGGACTGACGGGAATTCATGTAGGTTGTACGGAAGACTCTTGAAGACCTCTTGCTTAAGCAGGCAATAAATAGGATTTTCTTTCCTTTAATAATAATAATAATAATAATAATAATCTAATTTTGGAAAATGGAAATCTTGCATTTGCAGAAAACAAGCACAAAAAGAGAAGCATTTCTGCAAATAGCAAATGATTCCCAACATTCTCCTTATTCATGGTAACACCTCCTGGAATTAAAGAACACCTTATAAATGCGTTCAAGGACCCTTGTGGAAGGGAGGGAGAAAACTAGCTCATTCAAAACAAAAATGTCACTATTTTGTGTTCAATTAACCGATGGACGTAAATCTCACTTAACAGCTGGGTGTGACGCATGGGGCTCCTGCGGCAAGGATGGCTGAGGAGCTGAACTCACGTGAACACCTCCTCCCTAAGGGCTGTCCCCTCCATCCAAAAGCAGGACCTGGCACAAAGAAAGGCACGGAACTGATTTTGAAATGCTTACAGAGGTGAAGATTACTAATAAACACCGGGGAACAGTATGATGTGATGCAGGTTCCCTCATATTGTTCACTAAAGCTCCAACACAGAGGGGTGGATGTCCTTTAGCACCTGCTGTGGGGACAGCTTACGGAGCAGCTATCAGCAGCTACACGGTGCATTTTTAGGATATCTCCTTCTGCTGTACATAAACCGTAGCTTCCTCACACACAGCGACACGGCGGCTAGCAGCGACAGCCACAGGTGAGCTGAAACCAGGTCGCACGCCCCTGGCAGTTTCGGGGCAGTGGAACCAGCATCCATTCCTCCGAGGGTCCCTGGTTTAGCAAGCCCAAACACGTACCAGGATGGGTTCAACAGGAACCAGGATTCCAGAGGCCAGCTGAGACAAAAAAGAAAACTGCTGAACTGAAGACACAATTATCAAGTTCACTTTATAGCTTGATCTTCACACCTTGAAATTTGTTTCACATCCTTACAAGCTCAACTTTTCATTACCTAAGCTTCTGTTTGAGTGAAGGGCATTTTGTAAATAAAATGAAAGCGCATCCTCTTTTTGTCACTGCATAATTCCCAGCCAAAACATTTCCAGCACTTCCATTTGTCATGGAATGACCCGAAAGCAGATGCTCTCCACATTACCCTGAGGAAAAAGGACTGGTGTCCTCCCCGTCTGCATGACACCGCCAATGGCAAGTTCCTAAAAGGGATTATCACCAAGCTTTCCTTTGCTTTAGCTATTTCAGTAATTTCATTTCCTGTAAATTGCATCATCCACAGCCAATATCATGAGCTTTGGGAAAATAAACCTCTGTAAGCCTTCTCCTGTTCAGGGTGAACAGTACCTCCATCCCAAATAATCGCTCCATTTTGAAGGAACTGCAGCACGACTGCATGCGATTCTACGATTATTCACCGAAGACAGTACCTCAGGTTAGATGTTTGTACTCCATGCTATAGAAGGATTGCTAGCAAATAACCTCTGGGAAGGATACGAAGACCTTGCCTTAAGCAACTCCGTCTTTGCTGCTGGGATCGTGTTTGATCTCATCTGCAAAAGACTAGGCTGGCAATTCTGAATTTCATTTCAAAGTTCTCATTCAGACTATATGCAACTTGATGGCTCATGAAAAGTGCAATACAACGGTGAAAACTAGGAACTCAGCTATGTATGTTTCAGAGAAATATTTGTACCGATTTCAGTCTGTATCAAATAGAGGAGCTTTGTCACTGATCTGTCGTATTTATTACATTTTCTTCTGGCGTATGTTTCAATTTCACAAACACAGCCCTAAATCAATCCTGCACACAGCAAGAACAAACTAAGCGCCACGTCAGAGCAGGGCACAGGCGTGTGAGGATGCTTTCAGGTGGCATCAACACACATACAAAGAAGAAACGAGAAGGAAAGTTCTTGCTCCAGCCGGTGTGTGCCAGCTTTCTGCCTGAGAGGCACAACTAAGCCGGGTCAGCGAGTGGGAGGGAAGCTGAACACGCTTCTTGTTCCACTCGTATTCAAAGATGGCATGCCGAAATCACCTGTCACGTCACAGTAACAGGAAATAGGAAGAACCTACTGGTTAGAAATACAGCAGGACTTTTGCTTGCGGCCTCTCAGTAACAAATAGGAGTATCCAAAAACAGTACGACATTTCATACGTAAGGTCATAAGTTTCATGCGAAACCATAATAACCATATAATGCAGAATTCTCTTGCATTACTTATTTTTTATTTTAGATCTAAAGTGGAAACGCAATTCACAGAGCTAACAGTGGGTTACTTCCACAGGCCTGAAGAGCACCCATTCAAACAAACTGTAGCATTTGCCATGAGGCTGACTGAAGACTTTTACAGGAAACCTTTGTCGTATTTGGCAGACATTCTCCTGTGGAGCTGTCAGTTTTTGCCTGCATAGTTGCTCAATGGAGGAAGAAGATTTAGCTGAAAAAATTCAGTTGCAGATACTTCAGCTATTTCGCTTTGACAGCCTAGATTATTTTGGATGTTTCAAAAGCTACACGTCTCGAATATTCACCAACACTGCACAGTGACCTTTGGTCCTGCTCCTCTGACCTTCTAGTTACTTAAGAGCACAGATTTCACAAAATGTGGCTAACAAACAATCCATTTTTTATGGAAACGGAGTGCTTTTCATAATCTCTGCAGTGCCAGCCAAGTCCTTCAGCTCCTCCTACAGCACCGTGTGAGAGATCCAGCATTTCTGACTCCTTGTTCTCCTCCGTGCAGAAGCGACTGGAAGCACGGCAGCAACAATACACCTAGTCCCTGGGGAAGGGGAGGGCCTCGCATCACTCAGCTGCAAAGTCTGCTGGCTGACCAAAGGGAAGACTTTCACAGCTCGTTTTAGCTTGACATGATTATACTCATACACTGGTTTTGTTGGTAGCATTTATCTCAGAGGAGACCTTTAAGTTGGAAAGGATACGTACCCTTCAGACGAACAACAGCACCTGGCAGACAGATGCCAAGGTGTGAAGGAAACTTCTGTGCAAAACACGGGAAGAAAGCAGAGGATACATTTTTCATGAGAAATAGGTGTGAAATGACAAATAAATAAATAGAGAAAGAGGAGAGGAGAGGAGAGGAGAGGAGAGGAGAGGAGAGGA